>CM036775.1:1414392-1666892 GCA_020796225.1 Arion vulgaris | reverse complement strand
CTTGTGGTGAGGTAGCTGGCCTCACGTAGAAGTCCTCCTCCTTTTTCCTCATCCGGTCTTTAAGCTGACAACGCCAGGTTTTTCTTGTATCACAGCCAACTCTAATATTGGGCCACATAACTGACCGGGAAACCCTGACCTAGTTTTGAGTTGGGGGCTGATTATTGTATGTGTTTGGTAGAACATTGCAAGTTTTTTGCAATTTTACTCAATTCTATGAGTCCATGGTTATTTATTGCAGAAAAATATTAATAATATTGACATTCCTTATTGTTAAATTTAATGTGTTACATAATATTGATATTCCTTATTGTTAAATTTAATGTGTTACATAATATTGATATTCCTTATTGTTAAATTTAATGTGTTACATAATATTGATATTCCTTATTGTTAAATTTAATGTGTTACATAATATTGATATTCCTTATTGTTAAATTTAATGTGTTACATAATATTGATATTCCTTATTGTTAAACTTAACTTGTTAGATAATATAACCTTGATTTAGCATGTTTTATTGTTTTTAAAATGAATTCGTCTTTATACAACAATACTTGGATACGAGGTCATGGGATGGTTGGGGTCTTATTTCCTAGACTTCTTTACCTGAGCCCGCCGGCCGTATGGTTATCGGAGGCTATGCTTATATGTAGCAAATTTCTACAAATAGAACATCGGATGTCCTTTTTCATTTTTGTGTTTTTTGGCCTAACCGTTTTGATATTACTAAAACAAGGTTCGTCCTTAGGTTGAAAGGGCGTGTCTCGGCTTGTAGGTTGAAAGGGCGTGTCTCGTCTTAAAAAGCTTTAATCCCACATAACAAACAAGCAAACAAACATTTACGCCACGGCTTTCAACGACACATGAAAGCATTGGCCATGAATACAACAAGCTGTAAACAGCTTACCTTGTGTAGGTCCAACTGTTTGCAGACGCTGTGCTCAAGTGGAATGTAAATAAAAGACACGAACCCAGGGAAACAAGTCTTTTTATCTTTTTGTTTATCTAATCATGATTTTCTTTAATGTCAGAATATTAGAGCGTGCTTTTGTATGTCTTTCATTGTCTCGGTCATTTACTTGTCCACCTTTTTGTTTATCTAATCATGATTTTCTTCAATGTCAGAATATTAGAGCGTGCTTTTGTATGTCTTTCATTGTCTCGGTCATTTACTTGTCCACCTTTTTGTTTATCTAATCGTGATTTTCTTCAATGTCAGAATATTAGAGCGTGCTTTTGTATGTCTTTCATTGTCTCGGTCATTTACTTGTCCACCTTTTTGTTTATCTAATCATGATTTTCTTCAATGTCAGAATATTAGAGCGTGCTTTTGTATGTCTTTCATTGTCTCGGTCATTTACTTGTCCACCTTTTTGTTTATCTAATCGTGATTTTCGTCAATGTCAGAATATTAGAGCGTGCTTTTGTATGTCTGTCATTGTCTCGTCATTACTTGTCCACCTTTTTGTTTATCTAATCATGATTTTCTTCAATGTCAGAATATTAGAGCGTGCTTTTGTATGTCTGTCATTGTCTCAGTCATTACTTGTCCACCTTTTTGTTTATCTAATCGTGATTTTCTTCAATGTCAGAATATTAGAGCGTGCTTTTGTATGTCTGTCATTGTCTCAGTCATTACTTGTCCACCTTTTTGTTTATCTAATCGTGATTTTCTTCAATGTCAGAATATTAGAGCGTGCTTTTGTATGTCTTTCATTGTCTCGGTCATTTACTTGTCCACCTTTTTGTTTATCTAATCGTGATTTTCTTCAATGTCAGAATATTAGAGCGTGCTTTTGTATGTCTGTCATTGTCTCGAGTCATTACTTGTCCACCTTTTTGTTTATCTAATCATGATTTTCTTCAATGTCAGAATATTAGAGCGTGCTTTTGTATGTCTGTCATTGTCTCGGTCATTCACTTGTCCACCTTTTTGTTTATCTAATCATGATTTTCTTCAATGTCAGAATATTAGAGCGTGCTTTTGTATGTCTGTCATTGTCTCAGTCATTACTTGTCCACCTTTTTGTTTATCTAATCATGATTTTCTTCAATGTCAGAATATTAGAGCGTGCTTTTGTATGTCTTTCATTGTCTCGGTCATTTACTTGTCCACCTTTTTGTTTATCTAATCGTGATTTTCTTCAATGTCAGAATATTAGAGCGTGCTTTTGTATGTCTTTCATTGTCTCGGTCATTTACTTGTCCACCTTTTTGTTTATCTAATCATGATTTTCTTCAATGTCAGAATATTAGAGCGTGCTTTTGTATGTCTGTCATTGTCTCAGTCATTACTTGTCCACCTTTTTGTTTATCTAATCGTGATTTTCTTCAATGTCAGAATATTAGAGCGTGCTTTTGTATGTCTTTCATTGTCTCGGTCATTTACTTGTCCACCTTTTTGTTTATCTAATCATGATTTTCTTCAATGTCAGAATATTAGAGCGTGCTTTTGTATGTCTTTCATTGTCTCGGTCATTTACTTGTCCACCTTTTTGTTTATCTAATCATGATTTTCTTCAATGTCAGAATATTAGAGCGTGCTTTTGTATGTCTGTCATTGTCTCAGTCATTACTTGTCCACCTTTTTGTTTATCTAATCGTGATTTTCTTCAATGTCAGAATATTAGAGCGTGCTTTTGTATGTCTTTCATTGTCTCGGTCATTTACTTGTCCACCTTTTTGTTTATCTAATCGTGATTTTCTTCAATGTCAGAATATTAGAGCGTGCTTTTGTATGTCTTTCATTGTCTCTGTCATTTACTTGTCCACCTTTTTGTTTATCTAATCGTGATTTTCTTCAATGTCAGAATATTGGATCGTGCTTTTGTATGTCTTTCATTGTCTCGGTCATTTACTTGTCCACCTTTTTGTTTATCTGTCATTGTCCTGCGATAAGCCATTTATATCTTTAACGCAGCGTTTCCCAAAGTGGACGGATCGCCCCTCCCAGAGAGCGCTGAAACATTCTAGGGGGGCGATAGTGGGTTCAGAAGAATTTGGGTGGCGGGGAGGGGAGGTTTTCAGGTGATTAGGGGTCGATGGCGCCTTAAAGAAGAAATTAATAATAATATTTTAAAATCAATTATTTTCGTGATTTTGTGATTGAATAATCATTTAAAATTTGAATTCTGTATTTGAATTCATCTTATGCCCGTTTATACGATCCATTTTTTCCATCAATTTTATATTTCATGCATATAATCATTTAAAAATTGACCATGTATGACAGAAATATATATCAATTTGCTATGGCAAAGAGAAAATAGAGAACGTATATATGTGTGTGTGTGTGGGGGCGGGGGCGCGTTGGCAATCTGTTATAATGGGGTGCGTTACAAGTTTATATTGTGAAAAGTGGGCGGTGGGCTTAAAAAGTTTGGGAATCTATGCTTTAAAGCCACACCTAGTACGCAATCAGTTAATATGCTTTTTTTGCATCTTTTTGTTTGTTATTCTTTCATTTGCTGAACAACATGTCCCCCAGATATGCAGTAATCATTTAACACTTCATGAGTATCGCAACATTTCTTGTCTATCGAGACATCCAGACAGATCACATGGACTAGATTAACTACAAATATTAATAATGTTTTCAGCGCGCCTGGGAGAACAATCAAAACTATACTGGACAAGTTCATTTTGACATTATCGATTCACTTTCTGATCAATATTAATTCACGTTGAGCAATGGCAATTTTAAATTTGCTAATTTGTTTGTTCCTTCTCTTGCAATGTTTGTTGTCAGCTTGTGACATCTACACTTCAAAGCCTGGCTGTAATGAATATCCAACAAGCTTTGTCCATTGCACTGATGCATTGGCCCCTGTAGCATGGCCTACTAGATCAGTCGGGGAACCGGAAATTCCCTTTAGATTTTGCATAAGTGTGAATGAACATTGGAAGGTTTAATGCAACTGTAAAATATTATCTCTCCCCTGTGTTGCCGTGGTCCACAGGGGAGCAAAGAATAGTGGCACTACTATAGAATATTATCTCGTCCGTGTGTTGCCGCGGTCCACAGGGGAGCAAAGAATAGTGGCACTACTATAGAATATTATCTCGTCCGTGTGTTGCCGCGGTCCACAGGGGAGCAAAGAATAGTGGCACTACTATAGAATATTATCTCGCCCTTGTGTTGCCGTGGTCCACAGGGGAGCAAAGAATAGTAGCACTGTGACCTACAAAGCATGTCGTAAGAGGTGACTGAGATAGGGGCCTAGGAGACCACCTAGTAAAGAAAAAGCATCGCAGAAATCGGATGTGCTGGCCTACTTGTAGGTGCATAACTGGCCTAATGTACAATCGCTCTTAGGCTCAGACCACATACAAATCACACAGAGTGGTTAACAAGTGGTCGATATGGAGAGTTCGAAGAAGAAGAAGGAAAGACTCACCTTTCAGTGTGTACCTCAAATGATAGGTAACGATTCGATTATACCAATCTTCAAAGATAGATTGGTTGTTCTGTGTTGTATTCATCCAAACATCGGAACTGTTAGTTGTATTTAAGTTGTCAATTATCTGATCTATGATGGTGGTAAATTTGGTCATGAACTCCACTGATACCTGAAAGTATGATCGATATTGATTGTTTATTGATTATAAGTTTTGATGAGGAGGATGTATATTCTTCTTCTTCTTCTGCGTTCTCACTAGATTGGGATTTCGGATTCTCTAATAAAGGCATCCGTCTGCCTCAGATTATCAGTCACGCCATACAGTTTATCTTCTGCGTTCTCACTAGATTGGGATTTCGGATTCTCTAATAAAGGCATCCGTCTGCCTCAGATTATCAGTCCCGCCATACAGTTTGTCTTCTGCGTTCTCACTAGATTGGGATTTCGGATTCTCTAATAAAGGCAGCCGTCTGCCTCAGATTATCAGTCACGCCATACAGTTTGTCTTGGACGCTAGTGTAAGTGGGCCACCTCTTTCTTTTCAAGTCTGCATTCTGGGGGCAATTCTGTAAGATATAACTCCTATGATTTCTGCTTCCCCGTTTGTGCCGACCTCTTCCTGCAATAAGTTTTGGCGACCCTCGTGATGGTAGGTCTGACATTCTTACTGCGTAGAATCCGTTATCCAATTCCTCATTGTGAGGGTCGTTGCACCATGTTATGCGCCTTACGGCCTGGTGCATCCGTTTTCTCCAAGCATTTGTTTCGGGTTAGCATTCCCTAGGATGGATATTATAATGGATATAGTGATGGATTGAGATAGTATGATAAGATTACGAACGAGGAACTCAGAGAAAGAACTAAGCAGATACCAGTGGAGATAGAGTTGGGTTTTTTTTCCGATCCAGAAGCACTTGTGCTTTCAGCTATTCGGCTCGGTGCCATGGACATCGTAGCCCTTCGATTCGGTGCCACGAACACCGTAAATCTGGAGAACCTGTGGCTTTTCTGTCAGCTCGAAGAATTGAACCGCACTCACATGGAGCTTGTCACACGTCGTTCAACGCGCTACGAACACGCTGGGCAGGCGGGCAGAGAAAGAGATAAGGAAGAGACACTGGCGATGGATATGGCACACATTGAGAACACAATGCCCTGACTCAATCGGGCAGAAGTATGGACAGAGCCGATGTTATCAATGCGGTACGCTCTCATTTATATGATATGGGCAAGTCTCAGAGACTGGAACGAGTGCAAGAAAGAGATTAGAGCACACATGGTTACTCACCGAAGTGCAATGATGATGGTTCTATCAATGAATCAATCAACTAAAACGATGTAAATCATGTACTTCTTCTTCTTCTTCAAACGCTCCATATCGACCAATTATTAACAACTCTGTGTGATTTGTATGTGATCCGAGCCTAAGAGCAATTGTACGTTGTGCCAATTATGCACCTACAAGTAGGCCAGCACATCCGATGTCTACGACGCTTTTTATTTACTAGGATAGCTTCCCTAGGCCCTGCCCTTAGTCGCCTCTAACAACAATCAACATACCTTGTAGGTCGCAGTGCTACCATTCGTTTTCCCCTTGTAAACCCTGGCTACATACAGACGGTATCATACACTGATTACTCCCCTTGTAAACCCTGGCTACATACGGACGGTATCACATACTGATTACTCCCCTTGTAAACCCTGGCTACATACAGACGGTATCATACACTGATTACTCCCTTGTAAACCCTGGCTACATACAGACGGTATCATACACTGATTACTCCCTTGTAAACCCTGGCTACATACAGACGGTATTATACACTGATTACTCCCTTGTAAACCCTGACAACATACAGACGGTATCACACACTGATTACTCCCTTGTAAACCCTGGCTACATACAGACGGTATCATACACTGATTACTCCCCTTGTAAACCCTGGCTACATACAGACGGTATCACATACTGATTACTCCCTTGTAAACCCTGACAACATACAGACGGTATCATACACTGATTACTCCCTTGTAAACCCTGGCTACATACGGACGGTATCACACACTGATTACTCCCTTGTAAACCCTGGCTACATACGGACGGTATCACATACTGATTACTCCCCTTGTAAACCCTGGCTACATACAGACGGTATCATACACTGATTACTCCCTTGTAAACCCTGGCTACATACAGACGGTATCATACACTGATTACTCCCTTGTAAACCCTGGCTACATACAGACGGTATCATACACTGATTACTCCCTTGTAAACCCTGGCTACATACAGACGGTATCATACACTGATTACTCCCTTGTAAACCCTGGCTACATACGGACGGTATTATACACTGATTACTCCCTTGTAAACCCTGACAACATACAGACGGTATCACACACTGATTACTCCCTTGTAAACCCTGGCTACATACAGACGGTATCATACACTGATTACTCCCTTGTAAACCCTGGCTACATACGGACGGTATCATACACTGATTACTCCCCTTGTAAACCCTGGCTACATACGGACGGTATCATACACTGATTACTCCCCTTGTAAACCCTGGCAACATACAGACGGTATCACACACTGATTACTCCCCTTGTAAACCCTGGCTACATACGGACGGTATCACACACTGATTACTCCCTTGTAAACCCTGGCTACATACAGACGGTATCACACACTGATTACTCCCTTGTAAACCCTGACAACATACGGACGGTATCATACACTGATTACTCCCTTGTAAACCCTGACAACATACGGACGGTATCATACACTGATTACTCCCTTGTAAACCCTGGCTACATACGGACGGTATCATACACTGATTACTCCCTTGTAAACCCTGGCTACATACGGACGGTATCACACACTGATTACTCCCCTTGTAAATCCTGGCTACATACAGACGGTATCACATACTGATTACTCCCTTGTAAACCCTGGCTACATACAGACGGTATCACATACTGATTACTCCCTTGTAAACCCTGACAACATACAGACGGTATCATACACTGATTACTCCCTTGTAAACCCTGGCTACATACGGACGGTATCACACACTGATTACTCCCTTGTAAACCCTGGCTACATACGGACGGTATCACATACTGATTACTCCCTTGTAAACCCTGGCTACATACAGACGGTATCATACACTGATTACTCCCTTGTAAACCCTGGCTACATACAGACGGTATCATACACTGATTACTCCCTTGTAAACCCTGGCTACATACAGACGGTATCATACACTGATTACTCCCTTGTAAACCCTGGCTACATACAGACGGTATCACATACTGATTACTCCCTTGTAAACCCTGACAACATACAGACGGTATCATACACTGATTACTCCCTTGTAAACCCTGGCTACATACAGACGGTATCATACACTGATTACTCCCTTGTAAACCCTGGCTACATACAGACGGTATCATACACTGATTACTCCCTTGTAAACCCTGGCTACATACAGACGGTATCATACACTGATTACTCCCTTGTAAACCCTGGCTACATACGGACGGTATTATACACTGATTACTCCCTTGTAAACCCTGACAACATACAGACGGTATCACACACTGATTACTCCCTTGTAAACCCTGGCTACATACAGACGGTATCATACACTGATTACTCCCTTGTAAACCCTGGCTACATACGGACGGTATCATACACTGATTACTCCCTTGTAAACCCTGGCTACATACGGACGGTATCATACACTGATTACTCCCTTGTAAACCCTGGCAACATACAGACGGTATCACACACTGATTACTCCCCTTGTAAACCCTGGCTACATACGGACGGTATCACACACTGATTACTCCCTTGTAAACCCTGGCTACATACAGACGGTATCACACACTGATTACTCCCCTTGTAAACCCTGACAACATACGGACGGTATCATACACTGATTACTCCCTTGTAAACCCTGACAACATACGGACGGTATCATACACTGATTACTCCCTTGTAAACCCTGGCTACATACGGACGGTATCATACACTGATTACTCCCTTGTAAACCCTGGCTACATACGGACGGTATCACACACTGATTACTCCCCTTGTAAATCCTGGCTACATACAGACGGTATCACATACTGATTACTCCCTTGTAAACCCTGGCTACATACAGACGGTATCATACACTGATTACTCCCTTGTAAACCCTGGCAACATACAGACGGTATCATACACTGATTACTCCCTTGTAAACCCTGGCTACATACAGACGGTATCATACACTGATTACTCCCCTTGTAAACCCTGACAACATACAGACGGTATCATACACTGATTACTCCCTTGTAAACCCTGACAACATACAGACGGTATCATACACTGATTACTCCCCTTGTAAACCCTGGCTACATACAGACGGTATCATACACTGATTACTCCCTTGTAAACCCTGGCTACATACGGACGGTATCATACACTGATTACTCCCTTGTAAACCCTGACAACATACGGACGGTATCATACACTGATTACTCCCCTTGTAAACCCTGACAACATACAGACGGTATCATACACTGATTACTTACCATATAGACCACACAGATTCCAGTGAAGAGGACACATATAAACATCGTTGGGTACCGAAATCCTGCAAGTATTTAGAAACATTAGAATACGTATATAAACTTTTGAATGAAAGTATTTAGAAACATTAGAATACTTATATAAATTTTTCAGTGAATTGGTTATTGGTTACTAAACTGACGTCATTGTACTCTGGGCAGACCCATAGGTGCTCAGTCTCCCCAACAGACATCGAAGAGTATGCATACTGATGGTTCCTGTGCTGTTCAGTGAAAGTATTTAGAAACATTAGAATACTTATATAAACTTTTGAATGGGAGAATTTAGTAGATCTCTTGTGACTTTATTTATTTCCCCCTGCTCCTCGTGGAGCATAGGGTCTCAACAGTTTTTCGCCACTTTTCTCGGTCTCTGGCTGTTTTCTTTATGTTTCCCATGATAGTCCGGAACCCCTCAGTTCACTCCAGATCTGTTTATGACGTCCCTCTTTTCGTTTTCCTTGCGGGTTTCACTCAAGAGTTTGTCTAGTGACCCTCCACTGTGTCTTCTTTAAGGTATTCCCGTCAGACTCACCACCGTTTTCTCCTCTTAATCTTGGTCACCATGGATTCCTGTTCTATTCTTATCCACATTTCTGTGTTCACATTTCCTACAAAAATATATAAAAATATATATAATATAAAAATATAAAAGTGGGCGTCTGTAGCTTAAGTGGCAGTGAGCTCCATCACAACCCAAGCGCAGCTGGTTCAAACTCATGGGTGGGCAAGTTTGGAAGCAAATTCGTGTCCGTGAAATTTTTACAAATGGTAAAAATAGACCTCCCCGTTCAGACAACTGAACGTATAAGTGGTGTCTAGAAAATCAACGACTCGTTTACTGTAGTTGATGACTACGCCCTGTAAAGAATATGCCAGATTTTCATAGAGATTTTCACATTTGAAAAACTGTCTTGATTGCCGGTGTTATCCATTTCTTAGAGCAGTGTAGGACAGGAAGGGGAGGGGAGGGGTGGGGGCATGAGCATGATGAATGTCATGGTTGCATGGCTAGGGCAGTCACCGCGACATTGTTCACGTTAGATTTTCTCCTTATACCACCGACATAAAAAAAACCTGATTGCCCTTACAGGTGATTGAGTCCGGGTCTCTTGAATGGGAGCTCGCATTCTAATCCATTTCTCTAATCTCTTACAATAATAATCATCATCCCTCTCGGACCGTTAGACGTTACATAGAGCTTGCAAGCAATGTTTTCATACCGCTCTATCCTGAGTAACTTGCTCAATCTCCTCCATGGAACTGAGATCGATATTTCTTGCCTCTCTCAACAAAGTTCGTATCATGGTCTCCTTAGGTCGTCCTCTCTTGCTTGAACCCTTTGCATCCCACTTCAATACCTGCTTTGATATTCTTTGATCATTTCTTCTCAAGGTGTGTCCAACATATCTTCATCTTCTTCTTCTTATAACTGTTGTTACTAGTGGTTGACCAGACATATCTCTGATTTCATCACTTCTGAATTCCAATTGCTTACTAACAACACAAAATAAATGAATATGTTAGAAATAAAAAAGCTACGTTGGTAATTCAACAGAAATGTCTTCTAGAAGGGGTTCACAAGGGCTCAAAGATCTGCAGTTACATTCTGAATCCATCTTCTCGGTTGTCTTCTCTTCTTCTTCTCTTTGCCGGGATACCAACTTCCATAATGGTCTTCTCCAACCCTGTGTGTCTTTTTTTATATGTTCAAAATACTTCCAATTTTTTTATATATTCAAAATACTTTCAATTTTTTTATATATTCAAAATACTTCCAATTTTTTTATATATTCAAAATACTTTCAATTTTTTAATATATTCAAAATACTTCAATTTTTTCATTATTTGCAGCAACTGTCAGTTTTATTTGATTTTAAGGTTTTTCTGTATAAACATATTTATTTTATTCTCTGTCTATGATATACCAGATATACATATTTGTTTTATTCTCTGTCTATGATATACCGGATATACATATTTATTTTATTCTCTGTCTATGATATACCGGATATACATATTTATTTTATTCTCTGTCTATGATATACCAGATATACATATTTGTTTTATTCTCTGTCTATGATATACCAGATATACATATTTGTTTTATTCTCTGTCTATGATATACCAGATATACATATTTATTTTATTCTCTGTCTATGATATACCAGATATACATATTTATTTTATTCTCTGTCTATGATATACCGGATATACATATTTATTTTATTCTCTGTCTATGATATACCAGATATACATATTTATTTTATTCTCTGTCTATGATATACCAGATATACATATTTATTTTATTCTCTGTCTATGATATACCAGATATACATATTTATTTTATTCTCTGTCTATGATATACCAGATATACATATTTGTTTTATTCTCTGTCTATGATATACCGGATATACATATTTATTTTATTCTCTGTCTATGATATACCGGATATACATATTTATTTTATTCTCTGTCTATGATATACCAGATATACATATTTGTTTTATTCTCTGTCTATGATATACCGGATATACATATTTATTTTATTCTCTGTCTATGATATACCAGATATACATATTTATTTTATTCTCTGTCTATGATATACCAGATATACATATTTATTTTATTCTCTGTCTATGATATACCAGATATACATATTTATTTTATTCTCTGTCTATGATATACCAGATACACATATTTATTTTATTCTCTGTCTATGATATACCAGATATACATATTTGTTTTATTCTCTGTCTATGATATACCGGATATACATATTTGTTTTATTCTCTGTCTATGATATACCAGATATACATATTTGTTTTATTCTCTGTCTATGATATACCAGATATACATATTTATTTTATTCTCTGTCTATGATATACCAGATATACATATTTGTTTTATTCTCTGTCTATGATATACCAGATATACATATTTGTTTTATTCTCTGTCTATGATATACCAGATATACATATTTATTTTATTCTCTGTCTATGATATACCAGATATACATATTTGTTTTATTCTCTGTCTATGATATACCAGATATACATATTTATTTTATTCTCTGTCCATGATATACCAGATATACATATTTGTTTTATTCTCTGTCTATGATATACCAGATATACATATTTATTTTATTCTCTGTCTATGATATACCAGATATACATATTTATTTTATTCTCTGTCTATGATATACCAGATAAACATATTTGTTTTATTCTCTGTCTATGATATACCGGATATACATATTTATTTTATTCTCTGTCTATGATATACCAGATAAACATATTTGTTTTATTCTCTGTCTATGATATACCGGATATACATATTTATTTTATTCTCTGTCTATGATATACCGGATATACATATTTATTTTATTCTCTGTCTATGATATACCGGATATACATATTTATTTTATTCTCTGTCTATGATATACCAGATATACATATTTATTTTATTCTCTGTCTATGATATACCAGATATACATATTTATTTTATTCTCTGTCTATGATATACCAGATATACATATTTGTTTTATTCTCTGTCTATGATATACCAGATATACATATTTATTTTATTCTCTGTCTATGATATACCAGATATACATATTTATTTTATTCTCTGTCTATGATATACCAGATATACATATTTATTTTATTCTCTGTCTATGATATACCAGATATACATATTTGTTTTATTCTCTGTCTATGATATACCAGATATACATATTTATTTTATTCTCTGTCCATGATATACCAGATATACATATTTATTTTATTCTCTGTCTATGATATACCAGATATACATATTTATTTTATTCTCTGTCTATGATATACCAGATATACATATTTATTTTATTCTCTGTCTATGATATACCAGATATACATATTTATTTTATTCTCTGTCTATGATATACCAGATATACATATTTGTTTTATTCTCTGTCTATGATATACCAGATATACATATTTATTTTATTCTCTGTCCATGATATACCAGATATACATATTTATTTTATTCTCTGTCTATGATATACCAGATATACATATTTATTTTATTCTCTGTCTATGATATACCAGATATACATATTTGTTTTATTCTCTGTCTATGATATATGGTGACTCTCAATGAGCTTTTTTTAAAATGAAAATCATGGCGTTTCCTTTCCAGGACGTCACCATCTACCACATAACGAATTGTTGATTATCTAGGCACCATTTATACGTTCAGTAGTTGGCCATTGCTTTCTAAAAAAAAGAGAGGCAGTGTATTTTCTTAGTATGATGCAAGTTTTCGAAATACCCTCCCTCAAATGTTTTTTCTTCAAGATAACCTTCAATTGTGATTTTGATTACGCTACTTATGCCGCCCCCGTACGGTACCGCCTGATGCGGCCGCCTCACTGTATCATAGCACGGTACGGCCCTGGTTTTACCGTTCGTAAAAATCCACGAGGGGAAAAAATTTACTTCCAACGTGTCCACCGCGGAGTTTGAACCAGGCCATCTTGGGTTGAAGCTCACTACCACTAGGCCAAAGACGCTTTATTGCTAATATTTAAAAAAGTATGTCCTAAACTAGAAATAGAAAAACGTACCTCTATCTCGGCGATAAATCATTGAAAGTATAGCATCTAGTTTGCCTTTAATACCATCTGTTGGTTTGCTGTAGAAGATAAATGAAGAATCCCTTATTTTGACATGAATTTCATATACGATTATTATACGATCCTTTTATAATCGGAGGAAGAGAAATACCTAAACTAAGATATGCAGACGATACAGTGTTACTGTCAACATCGAATAAAAGAGGATTGGGAAATTAATAATGGAAGTGCAAGAGAAAAGCGAAAAACAAAATCTATATCTCAATGTAGCAAAAACACAATCTATATCTCAATGTAGCAAAAACACAATCTATATCTCAATGTAGCAAAAACACAATCTATATCTCAATGTAGCAAAAACAAAATCTATATCTCAATGTGGCAAAAACACAATCTATATCTCAATGTGGCAAACACAAAATCTATATCTCAATGTGGTAAAAACAAAATCTATATCTCAATGTGGTAAAAACAAAATCTATATCTTAATGTGGCAAAAACAAAAATAATGACAACAGATGAAACAAACATTACAAAGGATATTTTAATCAATGGAGAGAAAATAGAAAATGTGAACAGTTTTGAATATCTTGGTTCACTGCTAACAACAGATGGAAATGGGATGAAAGAAATTAAAAGAACAAACATGGCTTTACAAAACATTAAACAACTAAAAAAAGTATGGAACGGAACTGATAAGAAAACAAAGTTCAGAATACTAAGAGCAAATATACTCCTAGCTAGAACGAGCTGCAATGGACCGAAATGACATTCTTACCTCATTGAGTCTTTCCAGACAGAGGAGTTTCAGGGCTGTGAATCCCACTCGCTGATCAGATTGAGAGAGATGGATGTCGATATTGGTGCAGCCCGAAAAGAACGGCATACTAAATATGCAAAGATATTGATTAATCAACATCGAACTGGCGTGTTGGGTCGCTGGACATTGCTGGAATTGTTGAGGTGGAGATCGGAGCACATATGGACGTGTCCAGAGTGCTATGATGATAGTCCTCATATAACTGATCACTGGTATTCCCAGTGGCAACGTATAGATATGAAGTATGGACATTTAACAAGGCAGTGGGAAAACATATATGTGCTGTTGAATATAAGTGTTACACAAGAGTCCTACGTATATCATGGACAAAGAAGAGTTAATAATTGCACTTTTCTGAATAACTATATATAATCCCATCTCTTTCTTACACAGGAAGATCGTAGCGACAGTGCACGAACTCCGTAGCAGCAGTGAGGGTTCTCGATGTAGTTTTTTTAAGATGGAGAAAAATATTTGCAGGAGTGTTATTTTTTAAAATGTGTTAATGAATTTTGCTGAGGCAGCGATTTTGCAGTCTATCCTAATGGATTTTCAGTTGTAGAGGTAGTAGTTGTAGTAGCAATAGTACCAATAATAATAGCAGTATTAGGAGTAGTATTAATAGTAATATTAGTAATTGAAGTAATATTAGTAATTGAAGTAGTAGTAGTAGCAGCGTGTAGTATAATAGTATTAGTAATAGTAATAGTAGTAGTAGTAATAGTAGTAATAGTAGTAGTAATAGTAGTAATAGTAGTAGTAGTAGTAGTAATAGTGTAGCAGTGTAGTAGTAATAGTAGTAGTAGTAGTAGTAGTAGTAGCAATAGTTGTAATAGTAGTAATAGTAGTAGTAGTAGTAGTAGTAGTAGCAGTGGTAGTAGTAATAGTAGTAGTAGTAGCAGCAGCAGTAGTAGTAGTAGTAATAGTAATAGTAGCAGTAATCTATTTATTGTCTATTCCCAGGTGGAAGATATAGTTGCCTGTCCACTCTTGCCGTTAAGCGTAGGGATGGGAGCTTTAATTTGCGTTCTAGGATCAGATAAGTCGCCCTTGTTGTGTTGTATCCGTGTTTATGTAGTGTGGTCTTGATATTGCCTATCCATATTTTTCTTGGTCTTCCCTTAGCTCTAGTACCCGATCTCATTTTATTGTATGCTGTTATTGGTGGTTGGTTGTATTTCATTCCCATTAAATGTCCAAACCACTGCATTTATTGTCTTTCGATGTATTCGGTGTATGAAGTTATGCCCACTCTGCTTCTGATGTCCTCATTTCGTAGTCTGTCTTTCCTGGTGACTCCACTGCCTTCCTCAAGCATTTCATTTCACACGTGGTGAGCTTTCTGTGATGTGTTGCTGTAAGAGACCAAGTTTGGCACTGGTAACAAAGTGTTGGTAGGAAAAATACTTTTTATCATCTGTCTTTTCACTTCCATCTTGATCTTTGGGTGTTGTAGTAATGGTGCCAGCTGGTAGGTCACTGTATTTGCTTTTTGACACCTAGTCTCTATTTCTCTAACAAGTTTTCCGTCCTCTGTGAAAATGCTGCCTAAATATTTGAATTCAGAAACTTGCTTTACTCTGGTGTTATCTATTTGTACGTTTGCTTGGCTTGGTGTTCTGCTGATTTTCATGGTCTCGGTCTTTTGTTTGTTGATTTTCATATTGTACTTCCTACATGCTATTAGCAGTGAATTCTTGTGATGTTATAGCTGATCTTCATATTCAAAGATTAAACTTTGGTCGCCCGCAAAAGTAGTAGTAGTAATAGTGCTAATAGTAGTATTGTAGTAGTATTAGTAGTAGTAGTAGTAGTAATAGTAGTAGTATTATTAGTAGTAATAGTAGTAGCAATAATCGCAGTTGTATTAGTAATAGTAGCGATATTAATAGTAGTAGTAGTGTTAAAACTTACTCTTGATTAGCAGGTCTGCTGAACAGGTTTCGCACATGTATACCCTGATATGAGGCCTTGATTTCCCATAGTTCTTCGTTGTAAGGATTCACTGAAGCAGACACAAAGAACTTTCGAGCTCTACAGGCTATTCCACATTGTATAGGGAACGATAGGCTGAGGTACCCAAGGCAAACTAAAGTCGGCAACGCTCGAACAATGTTCACCTTCCTCTCATACTGTCAATAAAAAATATTATATGTTTAATTCTTCTTCTTCGAAACGCTCCATATCGAACTTGTTAAACCACTATTTGTGATTTGTATGTGATCTCAGCCTAAGAACGATTTTACGATGTTCCAGTTATGCGCTTACAAGTAGGCCAGCACATCCGATTTCTGCGATGTTTTTTAATTACTATGGTATCATCTCTAGGTCCTACATCAGTCGCCTCTTACGGCATGCCTCGTAGGTCGTAGTGGAACTATTTGCTTCCCTTGCTTACCCCGGCACCACACAGGCGAAACAGCATTTGTTTTGAATATCGAAATAGGGGGAAGACTGCAGTAAAACTTGATAAATAGTGAAACACGTACAAACAAAGTACTATAGTTTTACAAAATACATAAACAGTGACGATAAACAGCAACGTTTCGACCACAAGGCCTTTATCAAGCAAACGAACAAACAGGAGTGACAAATTAAATGAAACACAAATGGACGACCAAATACCAACGTATCTAAGGAAAATCTGATACGTTGGTATTTGGTCGTCCATTTGTGTTTCATTTTAATTTGTCACTCCTGTTTGTTCGTTTGCTTGATAAAGGCCTTGTTGTCGAAACGTTGCTGTTTATCGTCACTGTTTATGTATTTTGTAAACTATAGTACTTTGTTTGTACGTGTTTCACTATTTTTTTGAATACTAAGCTTCTTTTAGGAAGTTGCCATTTCAAGTGCAATTATGTTATATATATATATATATATATATATATATGCCCCCTTTGCCATTCTGAAGAACATATGGAGTTCAAGAATGATCAGGAATAAAACTAATGTAATAATATTTAACTCAAATGTCAAGGCTGTCCTTCTATATGGAGCGGAGACATGGAGAACAACTAATGTAATGATATTTAACTCAAATGTCAAGTCTGTCCTTCTATATGGAGCGGAGACATGGAGAACAACTAATGTAATGATATTTAACTCAAATGTCAAGTCTGTCCTTCTATACGGAGCGGAGACATGGAGAACAACTAATGTAATAATATTTAACTCAAATGTCAAGTCTGTCCTTCTATATGGAGCGGAGACATGGAGAACAACTAATGTAATGATATTTAACTCAAATGTCAAGTTTGTCCTTCTATATGGAGCGGAGACATGGAGAACAACTAATGTAATGATATTTAACTCAAATGTCAAGTCTGTCCTTCTATATGGAGCGGAGACATGGAGAACAACTAAGGGAACACCAAAACGTTGCAGACATTCATCAATAGATGACTGCGCAGGATATTCCATCTGCGATGGTATGGCAGGACTACAAACAGGGAACTCTGGGATAGAACAGAACCACGACAGGTAGAACAAGACATAAGGAGCACAAGGTGGCGATGGATAGGACACACACTGAGGAAACCCCCCTAACAGCATCACAAGACAGGCTCTCTGATGGAACCCCCAGGACAATAGAGGTATGGGGAAGACCCAGGCCGGCCGCCTTTACTTCCCAGTGCTTCAGCTGGTACCCAATTAAGGCTGGGTCCACTTGGGATCCGTTACGATCATAGAAATATTCCCCGCCTACAAATTTATCAAAATAACTTAATATTCCACTTCATTATTCTTCTTCTTCTTCACCCATCGCCCCTAGGGAGGCATAGATCTGCAACCAAGGCTTCCAAGTCTGCATATCCAATGTCATCTTTTGAAGATCTCTCCACACTCTCACCATTTTCTTTCATTCCGTCTCCAACTCCCGTCTCCAGGTGTTAATGAGTCTACCCGTATCTATATTGCCCTGGGGGTTCCATCGGAAAGTCTGTCTCGTGATGCTGTCAGGGAGTTTCCTCTGTGTGTAGCCTAGCCAACGCCACCTTCTGCTCCTTATCTCTTGTTCCACCTGCCGTTATACCGTTCTATCACACAGTTCACTGTTTGTGGCCCTGTCATACCATCGCAGATGGAGTATCCTGTGCAGACATCTATTGATGAATGTCTGCAACTTTTGGTGTTCCCTTTAGTTGTTCTCCATGTCTCTGCTCCATATAGAAGGACATCCTAGACATTTGAGTTAAATATCATTATCTTAGTTTTATTCCTGATCATTCTTGAACTCCATATGTTCTTCAGAAAGGCAAAAGCTGATCTTGCCTTTTTATTCTAACCTAACATCTTCATCTGTGCCACCTTGTATGTTGATAACACTTGCCAGATATGTCAATGTCTCCACCTCCTTTAATGGTGATTCTCTCAGTATGATCGAGTCTCTGGAATTATCATTTAATCTCATGATCTTTGTTTTTTCCAATGAATAGTTGGACCCAGTTGTTGTGAGATTGTAACAAGTTTCGTTATGATTACAGTCCATAAATGCAACATTTCTGAACATGTTTTTAAAGACTTTCTTTTAAAAATTCAGACAATACACACAGTCTTACCCAGCTGTAGTTACATTCCTTGACCTGGCAGAGATACACTGAAAACATCATCCACACATATAATGATCCTAGAGCGTATGAGAAAGCTGTGTGGGAGGCCAAGCACAAGAAGATGGGAAGGAACACCATTCCATAAATATACATAGAAACCAAAGCAAGCATTGCTGGAATATAAAGAATATATATCATTATCATCAGGTGCCGTGCCGGCTGGCGTAGGAGAGCATGAATCTAAACAAATGTCTATATCTCTGGTGTTTGCTATCAACTCAGACGTTGACGATGAAGTCAGGCTATCCAAAATATTATCTATCTCTTCCTCTGTCTCGCCTCCCCTCGATTTTACCGGTTGCCATAATGTGTTCTAAACCTGCCCTCCTCATCACATGTCTAAAAAATAATGACTGCCTCTTTCTTATATTGATGATACGCTTTCTGTGTGTCTTGATCTCATTCAACACCTCAACATTAGTCATTTTAGCAGTTCATGGGATTCTCATCATTCTTCTATAAAACCACATCTCTGTGGCCCTCAGAGATTTTTCGATCTGTTTGTTTATTGTCCATGACTCGAATATATATATTCTATTTGTACAAATGTGTGCTCTATTGGAACAATATACATACTGTCTATTTGTACAAATGTGTGCTCTATTGGAACAATATATAAACTGTCTATTTGTACAAATGTTTGCTCTATTGGAACAATATACATACTGTCTATTTGTACAAATGTGTGCTCTATTGGAACAATATACATACTGTCTATTTGTACAAATGTTTGTTCTATTGGAACAATATACATACTGTCTATTTGTACAAATGTTTGTTCTATTGGAACAATATACATACTGTCTATTTGTACAAATGTGTGCTCTATTGGAACAATATACATACTGTCTATTTGTGTCCTCTCTTCTTCTTCTTCTTTTGTCCTTCTCTGCTTGTTGTTGCCGTTAAACGTAGCAGATTTAACTGATGATCGGTTTCCGAGATAATGCACGCTCGGTAGCTTGATATGTTGTGGTATTGTGGAGTTTTAAGATTTTTGTAACTCAATCAATCCATCTTTTTCTTGGTCTGCCCCATAATAATAATGATAATAATAATAATTCCTCTAGTACCGTTATACGTTACATATTGCCTGTAAGCAATTTCTCTATACCGCTCTATCCTGGGCACCTCGTTCAATCTCCTCCATGGAACTGAGACCTACATTTTTTTGCCTTTCTCAGCAAAGTTCGTTTCATAGTCTCTTTAGGTCGTCCTCTCTTTCTTGAACCCTTTACATTCCACTTCAATGCCTGCTTTGAAATTCGGTGATAATTTCTTCTCAAGGTGTGTCCAACATATCCCTGTCTTCTCTTTCTTATAACAGTTGTTACTAGTGGTTGACCAGACATTTCTTCTCAAGGTATGTCCAACATATCTCCATCTTCTCCTTCTTATAACAGTTGTTACTAGTGGTTGACCAGACATTTCTTCTCAAGGTATGTCCAACATATCTCCATCTTCTCCTTCTTATAACAGTTGTTACTAGTGGTTGACCAGACATTTCTTCTCAAGGTATGTCCAACATATCTCCATCTTCTCTTTCTTATAACAGTTGTTACTAGTGGTTGACCAGACATTTCTTCTCAAGGTATGTCCAACATATCTCCATCTTCTCCTTCTTATAACAATTGTTACTAGTGGTTGACCAGACATTTCTTCTCAGAGTATGTCCAACATATCTCCATCTTCTCTTTCTTATAACAGTTGTTACTAGTGGTTGATCAGACATTTCTTCTCAGAGTATGTCCAACATATCTCCATCTTCTCCTTCTTATAACAGTTGTTACTAGTGGTTGACCAGACATTTCTTCTCAAGGTATGCCCAACATATCTCCATCTTCTCCTTCTTATAACAGTTGTTACTAGTGGTTGACCAGACATTTCTTCTCAAGGTATGTCCAACATATCTCCATCTTCTCCTTCTTATAACAGTTGTTACTAGTGGTTGACCAGACATTTCTTCTCAAGGTATGTCCAACATATCTCCATCTTCTCTTTCTTATAACAGTTGTTACTAGTGTTTGACCAGACATTTATCTGATTTCATCACTTCTGAATTCGTTACATTTTATCCTGCCCCTTTCTCTTGATGATTCCATTTTCAGGTTGTACGCTCTTGCAACTGGTGTATTCGGGTTCATTCTGACCAAGTGGCCAAACCATTTGAGTCTCTGTCTTTCAATGAATCTAATAACAGGTGTTGTTCTGACTGTTTTTCTAATTTCCTCATTTCTTATATGGTCTCTTCTTGTTTTATTTACCGCTTTCCTCAGGCATCTCATTTCACAGGTGGTTATTTTCCTATCTTGTTCTTTTGTCAGTGTCCATGTTTGGCACTGGTAGCACAGTGTTGGTATGAAGATTGCATCTGTCTTTTAGTCTCTACTAGAATTTAGTCTCTACTAGAATTTAGTCTCTACTGGAATTTTGGAATTTAGTCTCTACTGGAATTTAGTCTCTACTGGAATTTAGTCTCTACTGGAATTTAGTTTATGTGGTTGGAACAAAACTATCGTTACTGCCTGTAGTAGCACTTTTTAGGGCGGTGTAGGACAAGTGGGATGAGAGCTTGAGAAGACTAATGTCCGCATGGCTAGTGCAGTCACCACGAACCTGTTCAGGTTACGATTTCTCATTTATGCTCACAACAGAAAACAATCCTTGACCGTATCGTGGATTGAACACAGATCTCTCGCACGGGAGTCGCATTCTAATCCCCTCGGCCAGACGCTCCTCTGTGGTTGGGAGGAAACCATAATGATAGTAACTAGACCTGGGGATATCTACAAGACCAGCATATCGAGGAGAATTGGCTCACAATTAACATGATTTCCCGGAAGGTAAAATAATTTGGCCGGGGGGGACTCTGGTCTGGAAACTTTTTCGTTGCTTTCATATTAATGTAGAATTTGTATAACAATTTTGAGATATTATGACTTCAAAAAATAGAAAAAGGTTAGTTTACAAAAAATGTCAAAGCGTTGCCATGGAAACAATACAAAATGGCCGCCAAACACAAAATTTCAAATCCCTAAGGCTCTGAATCTAATGAATATAAATGAATTCTGTTTTCACTCTAAGGTGAGCAATTGTAATATCTAAAATATTACACATGATTTTAAGGATATATTAAATATTACATATTTTTATGATTTTTTGCATAAACGCATCCCAAAAAAGCTTTTTGACCGAATTTTGTGGGTATTTTTATCCAAATTGAAGAGATCGGTAATGAAAGGCATGGCTCCTGTGGTACAAGGCAGGGTGAGACCAAGACGAAGGTAGCAGCAGGTCATAAATAACATTGGACATAACGTTGGAAGAGACGAGAGAACTTGCAAGAGACAGCGTGTTTCATGCTGGCTGTCAGGAAAGCGACGTTCTGCAAGGGACATTTCATGCTGGCTGTCAGGAAAGCGACGTTCTGCAAGGGACATTTCATGCTGGCTGTCAGGAAAGCGACGTTCTGCAAGGGACATTTCATGCTGGCTGTCAGGAAAGCGACGTTCTGCAAGGGACATCATCATCATCAAGGTGCGTATTCTTTATAGGACGTTGCTCTCTTTGCAGCGCATCTGGGACCCTGCCCTCTAGTATTGTTCTTTCCAGGTCATCGTGACGCTTGATGTGACCAAAGTATGTAATTTTTCTGTATAGTATGTTGTTTATCAGCCAATTTTCTTTAACATTTAGTTCTTTCAGGACATCAGTGTTCTTTCTTTTTCTGTCTATGGTATTCGTAGGATCTTTCTGTAGTATTTAATTTCGAAGAACTGGATTTTCGTTCCTGTTTTTTTTTGGTGTGTAATGGTCCATGATTCACAACCATAAGTAGCCACTGGGAAAATGCATGCTCTCAATATTTTTAATTTTAATATTTTGCTGGAGCTTTGCCACATGTTCTTCATTGTGTTTAACTTCTTGATTGCTATTGCCAATCTTCTTGAGATCTCTTTGGAGCAGTCACCGTTATTGTTAATTATTGAGCCCAGATATTTGTAGCTCTCTACACATTGAAGTTCTTCATTGTTTATTTGGATGTTAAGTGAGCCTTTTGCTTTGTCAGTTGACATGATTTTTGTTTTTGTGTATTCAAATATAGATGTTGGTCTTCACTATGTTTCTTGGTCGTCATGATTAGGTTTTCCAAACCTTTTTGCTGGTGGATAATAATACTGTATCGTCTGCGTATCTAAGCTCTGGTATGCATTTGCCACCTATAGTGAGAGGGTCGTAATTCACATAGTTGGCATCGTCTTTACATTCCTCATGATGTTCTCTGCATATATGTTGAATAAGTATGGTGACAAAATACATTCCTGTCGTACCCCCTTTTGAATCTCGAACCATTCAGCTATTTCCCCTCCTATTTTAATGGTTGCCTGTTGTTCGTGGTATAGAGATTATATGAGTTGTATTATGTGTGTCTTTCATGATGTTTCACATTTTCTGGTGTTGTATATGGTCGAAAGCCTTGCTATAGTCTATGAAACATGCATGCAGGTCTATATTTACTACTTTATATATATATATATATATATATATATATATATATATATATATATATATATATATGTTTGAAGATATATTAATATAATGGGGCGATGTGCCATCATTTGCAAACTTTGTAGTACGACTTAACTAGGTGAAACTGGCAAAACGTTTTCTTCATTTAATTCGATTTAATTACCATCTATAGTTTCACAATTGTCTCTTGTATCAACTTCACTGTCTTTTATAGCTCCCACAGAGGTCCATGTAGTTGTTTCCCCCTAGTGTTTTTCCCAAGGTCGGTGGGTTTGTATCAGTATATCATATTCGTTACGGTCTTAAAGTATGTGCTCTGCAGTCTGATGTGCCTGTTCACATTTATACATGGCTGAATTACCAATCTTCAATTTTGTATACATATAGATGTGGATTCATTTGTGTTCTTTTTTTTAAATCTAAAACGAAAAATGACAACTTGTTTTAATCTGTTTATATTTTGGTAGCGATCTTGTGTTAGTATTGGTGACTTTCTGGTTGATTTAATTCTCTTTTGTTACTTATGATGCATAACTGGGGCATCCTATTGCTCTCTTTTCTTGGCCAGTCGTTCTGCGGTTTCAGTTTCTGGTATTCCAAAGTGAGATGGTGTCCACTGCATGACGACTTTGAGCAAGAACAATTGATTAATCAACATCGAATGGGTCGCTGGATGTGTTGAATAGTCCTTGATGATAGTCCTCATGTAATTAATAACCGATGATAATGCAGATCTGTGCTATATACCAGGCATTTGTAGAAATGTTTGAGAGAAGAGGAACATTGTGTCTTTGAATCACTCCAACCAAAGATTTGATCACAAAGATTTGCTGACTGCAGAAAAAACAGTAAACATAGGAGGACTCGGATTCTCATTATCAAACATTCCGAAGTATTTTCTTTTTGTGGAAGGTAATGAATTACATTTTGTTTGGGGAATTCATGTACAATTTGTTTTTGTGAGGTGCTGTAACCAAATGACTTAATCTTGGACTGACCTAATTAAACAGTCAGATCTACAGGTCATAGTGTCTTTTAAAAAGTTTCTTAAAGTTTCAAAAACAGAAATTGTATGATATACAACCTTACAGGACGTAATTGCGATTGATAACTGTAGAATATATACTTGGACGAGTACGTATTCTGGGCAAGGTAGGATTATTACGCGTTTTGGTTAAAAAATGTAGTGACCTGTGTCTTCAATCATTCAAGTGTCATGCCTGCAGGCGTAGGCGATCATGTTTCTAAACAACTCTCTCCTCCCCTCTCTCTCTCTCTCTCTCTCTCTCTCATTGCTTCAGTTAACCAGTTCTGGCGTCGATCGTTTGTCGAACCACGATGTCAGACCATCCAACATTTTCTTCCTCTGCCTTCCACGACCTCTCCTTCCTTGAATTTTACCTGTTGTCACCAAACATTCTAAACCACATCTGCGCATTATATGCCCGAAGAACCTTGAGCGCCTGATTCTTATTTTGATCACATGCCATACAAATTATGACCACCTCTTTCTTTTATTGATGAAAAGCTTTCTCTGTATCTTGATCTCATTCAATACCTCCACATTACTACTCAAATATAAACTAACCCAAAATCATGAAATGTTTGTCTGGCCCCAACCAACAAAAATGATCACGAACCGCCACTGATATAACACATTTTCATCATGAAGTTGTTTAGCAGCATTACACAACTTACTTTCCGTGGCTACCGAGCCGTCGTAGTTGATAGCAAACTGCTGATCCAACAGAATCTTGTAGACAAGAAATGCCGTGGCACCAAATGCACAACAGTATGAAGTGGTGCTACAAGTGGCGACAGTGTCCATTGGGCTGTGAAAGTAGAAAAAAGTACGTTTTTTAATGAAAACTCATTGTGTAATACGAGTAGATAATTCAAGTGACAGCTGAAAGGTTAGGAAGGAGGATGCAGAGAGTTACTTGTGTGATTAATGGTGATAAATTTTGTGATAAACTGGGCTGCAGTAAAACTACCATAATCATCATTATCCTAATCTTCTTCTTCTTCTTTGCGTTCGTTCTTTACAACAGAGGTTAACTGCTCGTCTCTCGTGCTAAAGTTCTTTACAACAGAGGTTAACTGCTCGTCTCTCGTGCTAAAGTTCTTTACAACAGAGGTTAACTGCTCGTCTCTCGTGCTAAAGGTATCAGGCTCGCTCCATTGTGCAGCCATCTTGATATTCTTCCAGGAGATCTCTGATATCATTGTAAGTGAGATCGTGTTTCTAGTCATATCGGAATTGGACGATACAACGTAGGTTTCCGAACACGTAAAAGAACCCGTGGCAGTTCAAAGTCGAGAAGAGTATGCTGGAAAGTCACTGCCCGGGCAAAATTCATTAGAAATGCTTCAAAATAAAATTTCTAAAAAAAATATCTTTACTATCTTCAAAATTACATCTGGGACTCTCGCCGCTGCTACGAAGTTCTTGCACTGCAGCTGTGATCTTCCTGTGTAAGAAAGAGATTGGAGCACACATCGTTACTCACCTAAGTGCAATGATTATGGTCCTATCAATCAATCAATCAAGATTGTGGTAAGTTGGTATGCTATGTTGTTGGCTTGCTGGAAATACTAGTTACATGTTACATAATGTAGCAATTGCGACATACATTAAACCAAAGTACTGTATTTTTACAAAATACAAAAACAGTAAGAAAACACAGCAACGTTTCGACCAATATGTCTTTTTCAAGCAAAGGGTACAACAGAAGGGAAGAAATTCACTTCTAACAAGCAGTGCCGTGCGGTATATTTTCTTAGTATGATGCAAGTAGCAGGACCGTGCGGTATATTTTCTTAGTATGATGCAAGTAGCAGGACCGTGCGGTATATTTTCTCAGTATGATGCAAGTAGCAGGACCGTGCGGTATATTTTCTCAGTATGATGCAAGTAGCAGGACCGTGCGGTATATTTTCTCAGTATGATGCAAGTAGCAGGACCGTGCGGTATATTTTCTTAGTATGATGCAAGTAGCAGGACCGTGCGGTATATTTTCTCAGTATGATGCAAGTAGCAGGACCGTGCGGTATATTTTCTCAGTATGATGCAAGTAGCAGGACCGTGCGGTATATTTTCTTAGTATGATGCAAGTAGCAGGACCGTGCGGTATATTTTCTCAGTATGATGCAAGTAGCAGGACCGTGCGGTATATTTTCTCAGTATGATGCAAGTAGCAGGACCGTGCGGTATATTTTCTCAGTATGATGCAAGTTTTTGAAATGCAGTCCTTTAAATGTTTTTCCTTTAAAATAACCTTCAATTGCGATTTTGATTACGCTACTTATGCCACCCACCTTACGATACCGCTTGATGGGGGTGCCTCTCTGTATCATTGCACGACACGGCCTTGCTTACACGGCTGTATCATGGCACGACCCTGCTTACACGGCTGTATCATGGCACGGCACGGCCCTGCTTACACGGCTGTATCATGGCACGGCACGGCCCTGCTTACACGGCTGTATCATGGCACGGCACGGCCCTGCTTACACGGCTGTATCATGGCACGGCCTTGCTTACACGGCACAGAACATATAGAATCAGACTATAGCTGGCTGAAAACGAACACCCCACCGAAGGATAAGCAACTGGGCTCCAATAGGTGCTGAAGGCTGGTGCACGTACATCACGTTCTGATGTTTGGCTGTTTATATATCACAATGAGAATGATTAAAACAGGCCTAGAACGATCGAAGAAGAAGAAGAAGAATCAGACAATAAACTGCTAACGGCCGTCTAAAATGAATGAAGCTAAAACACTTACTAAACTAATCCAGGCCGTCCATTGAGGAAGTTTGGAAGTAAGTGGCTTCTCTGTTTGGTAAATGCCAAGAGTAAGATCACGAACGTCTGTAGGAAGATAATGTACTTAATGTTAGGATCTACATTACATTAACTCTTACAAAACGACATGCCACTTGACAAGCCGTTCTGATTGTATCAATTTTCCAACATACCACCTCACAAGCCAAAATATTCAAGAGAAAATAAATTATTCACATTATATTTTTGTTATTTGTATATAATTTATCTGTAAAATACAGAAGATTAAATTGTAGAACGTTCTCCATGAAACATTTTGTTTTTCATAATTTTTGTAATTTTAGTAATGCGTATAAAATGAAATTTCAATTCCAGTGTTGTATCAATCTTAACATTTGCCAGCGAGAGTTGTATCAATCCTAACATATGCCAGCGAGAGTTGTATCAATCCTAACATTTGCCAGTGAGAGTTGGAAAATTACTTAAGATATAGAAAGCAAGTTGATTGCATTTGAAAATAGATGTCTGCGAAAAAAATGAATATAAAATGAAACGAATTCATGAGAATTGATGAAATCAGAGAAATGTCTGGTCAACCACTAGTGACAACTGTTATAAGAAAGAGAGGATGGAGATATGTTGAGGAGAAATGATCAACGAATATCAAAGCAGGCACTGAAGTGGGATGCAAAGTGCTCAAGAAAGAGAGAACGACCTAAGGAGACCCTGAAACGAACTTTGCTGAGAGAGGCAAGAAATAGCAGTCTCTGTTCCATGGATGAGAGTGCGCGAGTTGCCCAGGATAGAGCGGTATGTAGAAAGTACTTGCAGGCCCTATGTAACGTATAACGATACGAGAGGAATTATTTATTATGAAATGAAATACTAGAAGTAAAATAATCGAAAATTAATTAAATTGGATTATATATTGATATAATATTTTACATCCGCGTGTTGCTGGGGTTTGCAAGATGAACAAAGAATAGTAACACTGCGACCTACAAGGCATGTCATAAGAGGCGAGGGAGGTATGGACATAAGGAACCTACCCTATTAAATAAAAAGTGTCGAAGAAACCGAATGTGCTGATCTACTTATAGGCACATAACTCTCATGACGTACAATTGCTCTTAGACTCAGGTCACATACAAATCACACAGAGTGGTTAACAAGTGGTCGATACGAAGCGCTAGAAGAAGAAGACTTAGAGTAGGACGACTCCAGACAAACCCGGATAAACATATCTCATCCACGGGGGACTGTAACTGTCTAGAACAGTGGTTCCAAATCTTTTTTGTGCCATGCCCCATCAAAGCTTTTCAAATATTCGTATGCCCCCTTTCCCCCTCTTTGTATATTATTTTTAAACTTCAGTAACGTGATTGTGAAACAACATTCATTTTTGTTAACAGACCTACAAAAGCCGACATATCGGTTTTGCAACACCATGAACATTAGTTAAACTCTGAACGAGTCCATTGCCCCCAAACGATGAAAATGCCCCTGGGCGTGGACCCCACGTTGGGAAACAGGGTCTAGAAAGTAAAACTAAACTACAGTACCGAATTGAAAAAAAAAGGGTTGTATCTTAATTAAATTTAAGTGCTATTTTCCCATTGCATGGGGAATGTACAAATTCAGCTGCAGTTTTCTGAATTATATACAGATTTTTATGAGTAATATACCATTTTGTAGATAAATGAATTTTCTTTAAGATAGATCTAAAACAAATACACAGTGACGCTCACAGCGGCTTATGGCACCAATCAGCCGAGAGTATTCAACAAAGCATGAGCTCCGTAGTTCCTGCACCAATCCTACTTGTCTCTGGAAAAATTGCACTCGTGAACAGAACGGCGCGATCCTGATTCGAATCCACGACATTCGACCCCACGACATTCGACCCCACGACATTCGACCCCACGATATTCGACTCGCAAGGCAAGAGCTTAGCCACAGAGGCCTTTGTTATCATAATTATAGCATGAACCTCACAAAAATGTATAACTGTATAAGTGTAAAAGTGGTTTTGTAGATATGACTTTTGCAATATTACCCTTCGAAATAAAATAAAAATTCAAATAAGAACCACAATATCTCTGCTTATATACAGTTTAGACAAAAAGTGAAGGTTCACGTTATAATTATGTGTGATATGTACATCATATGCTAGTTTGGCATTCTTTTCACTTCTTAAGTAAGTGAAATCCACTGCACGATGAATGGAAAAGGGGGTTAAATATATTTTCAAGAAAATTCATTATTTGTAAAATAAATAATTGCAATGCATACACTAAACGTTGTTTATCATCAAAAGCAATGCCTTTTCCAACATGTAGCCAAATTGTATGTCAATATTTTTGTTAGTTGTTGTTTTTTTCTGCAATATTATCTATGCCCTTACCTGCAAGCGGTGTAACAAGGCTTATATCAGCGAGACAGGCAAGAGGTTCAGTGACCGATTCGCCTAACACTTGCGCGATATACGCCAATGCTCTGTGACCCCTGTAGCCACCCAGTTTAATGATACTGGCCATTTAGGAGCTCACGATGTCCAGGTCACAACCATCCGATCATGTTCCTCGGATGATCGTAGTCGATTTGCTCTGGAGAATCGGTTTATTTCGTTGCATGGGACCTTGCGACCACATGGACTCAACGTATTACATTCCTATGCTTCTTAGTACTTTCTCTTCTCATGTCTTGTAACCTATATGTGCATATGTTGCATGTATTCAAGCTATATATTTACTAGATTTTAAAATTGTTTTTCTTCTTTTCTATTTCTAGTTTTTATGTGTGTTTTTGTGTTACATTTATTTCGTTATTCGTTTTTATTCCCAGATTTTCATTAGGAACGTTTGAATGTCTCCGTATGTAGTCGTCCGTATGTAGTGGTATTTTTTTAATTCGTCACTCCTGTTGTTCGTTTGCTTGATAAATGCCTTTTGGCCGAAACGTTGCTGTATATTGTCATTGTTTTTGTAATTTGTAAAACTACAGTACTTTGTTATTACGTGTTTCGCAATTCTACATAGTTTTACTGCAGTCTCCATCTATAATGTGATTGTCTTTTCTGTAATTCTTAAAAAAAAAGACAACACTTGTTCTGGGCGAGTCTCTTGCCTTAATCTTATTTCATCATTTATTTTTTTCTATGTCTTGAAAACAAAACAAATACAGCAGGAATGAGAGAAAACTGATAAACAAATACTTACAGCAGGAATGAGAGAAAACTGATAAACAAATACTTACAGCAGGAATGAGAGAAAACTGATAAAACTTGATGAGATCGATAGTATGGACACATTTCAAACTGTATAGATAAAAATAATCAAGAAATGTTCAACGATTTCTGCATTTTTATTTATTTACTGTTTTTGGAGTTTATTCCCGGGATGAGGTTTGGTGTACTTATTGAACATTTATTTGTCTGTCTGATACTGATTATGTAATTACTTGTCTGTCTGTCTGATACTGATTATGTAATTACTTGTCTGTCTGTCTTATACTGATTATGTAATTACTTGTCTGTCTGTCTGATGCAGATAATGAAATTACTTGTCTGTCTGACTGATCCAGATAATGACATTACTTGTCTGTCTGTCTGATGCAGATAATGTAATTACTTGTCTGCCTGTCTGATCCAGATAATGAAATTATTTGTCTGTCTGTCTGATCCAGATAATGAAATTACTTGTCTGCCTGTCTGATGCAGATAATGAAATTACTTGTCAGTCTGTCTGATGAAGATAATGAAATTACTTGTCTGTCTGTCTGATGCAGATAATGTAATTACTTGTCTGTCTGTCTGATGCAGATAATGAAATTACTTGTCTGTCTGTCTGATGCAGATAATGAAATTATTTGTCTGTCTGTCTGATCCAGATAATGAAATTACTTGTCTGATGCAGATAATGAAATTACTTGTCTGTCTTTGACGTAGAGATTAGGTGCTCGTCCCGAAGATATTCTGTTTGATGCAGATAATGAAATTACTTGTCTGTCTTTGACGTAGAGATTGGGTGCTCGTCCCGAAGATATTCTGTCTGATGCAAATAATGAAATTACTTGTCTGTCTTTAACATAGAGATTAGGTGCTCGTCCCGAAGATACTCTGTTTGATGCAGATAATGAAATTACTTGTCTATCTTTGACGTAGAGATTAGGTGCTCGTCCCTCGTCCCTCGTCCCGAAGATATTCTGTTTGATCCCTCCTGCAGTTATCGTGATATTTGTCCAGAGATAATTGATCTTAGTGTAGGTGAGATCGAGTTCCTAAACCTATCGGAGACGGACGATAAAACGTAGGTCCCTTGTTCAAGTTGAGAACGTAACATAACCCTTGTCAGTTTAAAATCGAGATCAGGCTGAAAAGCGCTGCCCTGATAAAATTCATTAGACAAATTAAAAAACAAAACTCGTACAAAATATTATTACCCTTGTCCTGATTACACCGAGACCTACAACTGTGCTACGGAGTTCTTGCACTGTCGATGAGATATGCATGTGTAAGAAAACGATGAGAGCAAAATTGTCACTCAACGAAGTGCAATAATGATAGTCATATCAATCGATCAATCAATCAATCGTTCAATCAACCAACACTTGTATCTTTGTTCCGATGTACATCGGTGTCGATGGCAAGCTGTCTATCTCTGCCACCATATACGGGAGTCAGCCAATGGATAAAGCTGATATCCTTAACACCCTCATAGAGTGTGCCTCATAGAGTGTGCCTCATAGAGTGTGCCTCATAGAGTGTGCCTCATAGAGTGTGCCTCATAGAGTGTGGCAGTAAAGATGACTTTCATCTAAAAAAAAAATGTCAACTGCTAGATTCCAAGAGCTTCGATTGAAGATTGGAGTAGCCAGAAAAGAGCATCACAACAGGCGTATAAGTAAGCTCATCAATCTACATCGAACTGGTACGGTCAGTCGCTCGATGCTGTTGGAGATATTGCAAAGGAGATCGGAGCACCTATAGATATGCCATATGGACAGCCCTAAATCTCTTATCTTTGGTGCTTTGTCGCTCTACCGTGCCATGAGGTCAGACTGTCACACATTCTCTCTCTCTCCCCCTTTCTCTGTCTCGTCTACCCTCGATTTTACTGGTTGTCACAATGTGTTCTAAACCTCCCCTTCCTCATCACATGTCCGAAAAATGATGACTTCCACTTTCTTATATTGATGATAAGCTTTCTCTGTGACTTGATCTCATTCAACACCTCAACATTAGTCATTTTAGCAGTTCATGGAATTCTCATCATTCTTCGATGACTGCCACTTTCTTATATTGATGATAAGCTTTCTCACCGTCTGGACCTCATTCAACACCTCAACATTAGTCATTTTAGCAGTCCATGGAATTCTCATCATTCTTCGATGACTGCCACTTTCTTATATTGATGATAAGCTTTCTCACCGTCTGGACCTCATTCAACACCTCAACATTAGTCATTTTAGCAGTTCATGGAATTCTCATCATTCTTCGATGACTGCCACTTTCTTATATTGATGTTAAGCTTTCTCACCGTCTGGACCTCATTCAACACCTCAACATTAGTCATTTTAGCAGTTCATGGAATTCTCATCATTCTTCGATGACTGCCACTTTCTTATATTGATGTTAAGCTTTCTCACCGTCTGGACCTCATTCAACACCTCAACATTAGTCATTTTAGCAGTTCATGGAATTCTCATCATTCTTCGATGACTGCCACTTTCTTATATTGATGATAAGCTTTCTCACCGTCTGGACCTCATTCAACACCTCAACATTAGTCATTTTAGCAGTTCATGGAATTCTCATCATTCTTCGATGACTTCCACTTTCTTATATTGATGATAAGCTTTCTCACCGTCTGGACCTCATTCAACACCTCAACATTAGTCATTTTAGCAGTTCATGGAATTCTCATCATTCTTCGATGACTGCCACTTTCTTATATTGATGATAAGCTTTCTCACCGTCTGGACCTCATTCAACACCTCAACATTAGTCATTTTAGCAGTTCATGGAATTCTCATCATTCTTCGATGACTGCCACTTTCTTATATTGATGTTAAGCTTTCTCACCGTCTGGACCTCATTCAACACCTCAACATTAGTCATTTTAGCAGTTCATGGAATTCTCATCATTCTTCGATGACTTCCACTTTCTTATATTGATGATAAGCTTTCTCACCGTCTGGACCTCATTCAACACCTCAACATTAGTCATTTTAGCAGTTCATGGAATTCTCATCATTCTTCGATGACTGCCACTTTCTTATATTGATGTTAAGCTTTCTCACCGTCTGGACCTCATTCAACACCTCAACATTAGTCATTTTAGCAGTTCATGGAATTCTCATCATTCTTCTGTAAAACCACATCTATGTGGCCCTAAGATGTTTTTCAATTTGTGCGTTTATTGTCCATGACTCGCATCCGTATGTCAGTATTGGTTCTATGTAGCACTGAATAACTCACATCCGTATGTCAGTATTGGTTCTATGTAGCACTGTATAACTCACATTTTGAAGTTATCAAAGAGTTAAAATATTGCAAATATGTCTGTGATAACAAGTTAGTTATCATATCATTCTCATTGCACAAAGGAATACCTCCATAACTACTACATCGCATGCCCAGCAAAGCTGTCAAGACGAGACGGCTGACGTCTCAGCAAAGCTGTCAGGACGAGACGGCTGAAGTCTCAGCAAAGCTGTCAGGATGAGACGGCTGAAGTCTCAGCAAAACTGTCAGGACGAGACGGCTGAAGTCTCAGCAAAACTGTCAGGACGAGACGGCTGAAGTCTCAGCAAAGCTGTCAGGACGAGACGGCTGAAGTATCAGCAAAACTGTCAGGACGAGACGGCTGAAGTCTCAGCAAAACTGTCAGGACGAGACGGCTGAAGTCTCAGCAAAGCTGTCAGGACGAGACGGCTGAAGTCTCAGCAAAGCTGTCAGCACGAGACGGCTGAAGTTTCAATTCTCTGTCTATTCATCTTTCTGTTCTCTAATAATGTTTTGCCTCACAACGTCAAAATAAGAACATATTTCTAGAATGGGATTTTGTGTGCGGTGTAGGAAATAGTGAAATAATGAATTATGAAATAGTGCCTCTGTTATTTCTGTGACCCACCTTTTGCATGTACAGCATTTTGCCTTTGTATCCATTGTATCGTAGTAACATTCTCTTTGAGTCTGTTGGTAATCTATTTACGTGGCCGAACTATTTAATTTGTTGTTTCTTGATGAAGTTCAGTACTGATGTTGTGCCCACTTTTTCCTGATGTCTTCATTTCTCAACCGGTATCTTCTTGTTACTCCCAGCATTCTGTGTAGACACTTCATCTCTGTCGTGACTAGTTTTTTTCTCATTTGATAGCAACGTTTATGTTTGGCACTGGTAGCATAATGTAGGGAGAAAGATTGTGTTGAGCAATGTTCTTTTAGTGTAACATGTTTGCATTTTAGCATTGACGCCATGTATCCTATGATTTGATTTACTTTACTGCATCTATGTTGGATTTCGTTAGTTATTTTTCCACTTAATCACTAATTACTTCAATAAAGAAACAAACATTTTGTACTTAACTTTCTTCATCTGAATCTTTTGAGATGACTTTGAGAAGGTCTGTCAACAATTTCATAAAAGAACCCATTTAAATATGTGTCAATCACCAACACGTTCAATTTATGTAAAACCAATCACCTATAACTCTAACACGTTCAATGTATGTAAAACCAATCAGCGATAACTCTAACACGTTCAATGTATGTAAAACCAATCAGCGATAACTCTAACACGTTCAATGTATGTAAAACCAATCACCTATAACTCTAACACGTTCAATGTATGTAAAACCAATCACCGATAACTCTAACACGTTCAATGTATGTAAAACCAATCAGCGATAACTCTAACACGTTCAATGTATGTAAAACCAATCACCTATAACTCTAACACGTTCAATTTATGTAAAACCAATCAGCGATAACTCTAACACGTTCAATGTATGTAAAACCAATCAGCGATAACTCTAACACGTTCAATGTATGTAAAACCAATCAGCGATAACTCTAACACGTTCAATGTATGTAAAACCAATCACCTATAACTCTAACACGTTCAATGTATGTAAAACCAATCACCGATAACTCTAACACGTTCAATGTATGTAAAACCAATCAGCGATAACTCTAACACGTTCAATGTATGTAAAACCAATCAACGATAACTCTAACAAGTTCAATGTATGTAAAACCAATCACCGATCACTCTAACACGTTCAATGTTTCAATGTGTGTAAAACCAATCACCGATAACTCTAACACGTTCAATGTATGTAAAACCAATCACCGATAACTCTAACACGTTCAATGTTTCAATGTGTGTAAAACCAATCACCGATAACTCTAACACGTTCAATGTATGTAAAACCAATCATCGATAACTCTAACAGGTTCAATGTACGCTCAAGTCGAATGGCGTTTCAATCAACGTCTAGCTGTTAGATTTGTCAAGCTGCAAAATGTGAATCTATTATTATCATCGTTAGTTTATATGTGGGAACTGTTTGCTAAAGTTTTGATTCCTTTCTCATATTTTGGAACTTTTTGCTGAAGTTTTCATTCTTTTCTCATATTTGGGAACTTTTTGCTGAAGTTTTCATTCTTTTCTCATATTTGGGAACTTTTTGCTGAAGTTTTCATTCTTTTCTCATATTTGGGAACTTTTTGCTGAAGTTTTCATTCCTTTCTTATATTGTATCCTGTTCAATTCCCTTAACAAGCTGCAGAAGCACAAAGTAATCTCATTTTACAAACTAGAGAAAGGCAGAACTGACTAAGACGCAAGAAAGAAAGATTACAACATGTGAAATGAGATGTCTACGAAAGGCTGTCAACGTTGCAATGTGAGATAGAGTGAGAAACGAGAATATCAGAAGCATCGTTGGTACTATACGATGCATACAGTACATCGAGAAGCAAAGAATAAAGTGGTTCGGCCATCTAATGAGAATGGAACCACATTTACTACCATCACGTGCCTATAATAATCGACACTCAGGGCGCAGAGCACGAGGCAGGCCAAGAACACGATGGATAGATAACATCTCAGAGTCCTGCGAAAGCATGGACTGACAACGTCAAGCGCAACACGTCTGACACAAGATAGAAAACTAACTCTCCCCACGACGCTTCACGGCAAATATGGTTAAGATAAGATAAGATAAGATAAAGGCAGTGTTGTCTCGACCTCAAAAAATGTATTTATCAATCAAAGCCCAAGTATGTGTTGCATAAACTAGTGCCCAGGGAGCACACACTGTTCAAAAGCTTGGGTTGGTGAACACGAAAGATGAAACCACTTAAAGTAGGTCGACTCCAGACAAATCCAGGAAGATTGATGTCATCAGCAGGGAACTGCGAATGTCATCTCTAGAGAAAACGAAACAAATATCTGTACTGTCTGTGTAATACCGTTTTTTAGGGCAGTGTAGGACGAGGGGAGTCTCTAAAATCTAATGGTCGGATGGCTAGTGCAGTCGCCGCGATATTGTTCATGTTATGATTTTTATTATGTCCTCCGACGGAAAAAAAACTAATTGACCTTACCGAGAATTGAATCCGGGTCTCCCGTACGGGAGCCCGCGCTCTAATTCATTCAGTCAGACGTTCTAGCAGAAACCCAAGTATATGAAGATTGTCATATTGTCCAGGGAGCACAACCTGCACATAAGCACGGGTTGGTGAGCCAGATAGCAGACATCACTTAAAGTAGGACGACTCCAGACAAACTCGGCTATGTAGATCTCGTTAGCAGGGGACTGTAACTCTGTATGCAGATCTCGTTAACAGGGGACTGTAACTCTGTATGCAGATCTCGTTAACAGGGGACTGCAACTCTTTATGCAGATCTCGTTAACAGGGGACTGCAACTCTGTATGCAGATCTCGTTAACAGGGGACTGCAACTCTTTATGCAGATCTCGTTAGCAGGGGACTGCAACTCTGTATGCAGATCTCGTCAGCAGGGGACTACAACTCTGTATGCAGATCTCGTCAGCAGGGGACTGTAACTCTGTATGCAGATCTCGTCAGCAGGGGACTGTAACTCTGTATGCAGATCTCGTTAGCAGGGGACTGTAACTCTGTATGCAGATCTCGTCAGCAGGGGACTGTAACTCTGTATGCAGATCTCGTCAGCAGGGGACTGTAACTCTGTATGCAGATCTCGTTAGCAGGGGACTGTAACTCTTCTAAGGACGAGCCTTTTTTGGTTGAATCAGAGCACGTAGAACTGAGTTTCCCAAAGTGGGCGGCACCACCCCCCAGCGGGCGCTGAAGCGTTCTAGAGGGAGGGGGGACGATGGTGGGGTCAGAAGAATTTAAGGGGTGTTCAGGCGATTAGAGGTCAATGGCGCCTTAAAGAAGAAATTAATAATACATATTTTAAAATAAATTATTTTCGTGATTTTGCGATTCAATAATCATTTTAAAATTTAATTCTGCATTTTAATTCATCTTATGTCCTACACGATCCATTTTTTCATCAATTTTCTATTTCGTGCATATAATAATTTGACAATTGACCACGTATGACAGAAATATATATCAATTTTCTATGTCAAAAAGAAAATATAGCATGTATATATGTGGGAGTGGGGCGTTGTCAGACTGTTATATTGTGGAGGGGACCGTTACAAAGTTGATGTTATGCAAAGTGAGCGGTGCGCCAAAACAGTTTAGGAATCTATGGTGTAGGTCAACAAATATAAAAAAAAGAATTAACTCCTTTCAGAGAATCCCATAGTTAGAAGTAAATATTGTACACAATAGTAAGTCAGTAAATATTGTACACAATAGTAAGTAAGTAAATATTGTACACAATAGTAAGTCAGTAAATATTGTACACAATAGTAAGTCAGTAAATATTGTACACAATAGTAAGTAAGTAAATTGTGTACACAATAGTAAGTAAGTAAATATTGTACACAATAGTAAGTAAGTAAATATTGTACACAATAGTAAGTAAGTAAATTGTGTACACAATAGTAAGTAAGTAAATATTGTACACAATAGTAAGTAAGTAAATATTGTACACAATAGTAAGTAAGTAAATTGTGTACACAATAGTTGTTGTTGTGTAGAGAACTAAAGCATATTACGTCCGTGTCGTGCACGGTCAACATAAAAGCAAAGAATAGTACCACTGTGACCTACAAGGTAGGAGTAAAAGTCCACTGATGTAAAGACCTAGGAAAGCTACCCTAGTAAATAAAAACCGTCGCAGACATCGGATGTGCTGGCCTACTTGTAGGTGCATAGCTTGCCCACTGTACATTCGCTCAGATCACGCACAAATCACACAGATTGGTTAACAAGTGGTCGATATGGAGCGTTTGAAGAAGAAGAAGAAGGCTACTTGTTAATAACTCTTTGTCATTTGTATGTGATCTGAACCTGAGAGCGATTGTACGTTGTGCCAGTTATGCGCCTACAAGTAGGCCAGCATATCCGATTTCTGCGACGCTTTTTATTTACTAGGCTAGCTTCCCCAGGCTTCTACCTTTGTCGCCTGTTACGAAATGCCTTGTAGATAACAGTGGTACTATTTTTGCTCCCTTGTAAGCCCTTGCAATACACGGACAGATGAAAAAATAATATCCAGAACAACACAACTTTGTAACAGCTAGTAGCTGCTCAATTCTAACACAACTTTGTAACAGCTAGTAGCTGCTCAATTCTAACACAACTTTGTAACAGCTAGTAGCTGCTCAATTCTAACAAAACTTTGTAACAGCTAGTAGCTGCTCAATTCTAACACAACTTTGTAACAGCTAGTAGCTGCTCAATTCTAACACAACTTTGTAACAGCTAGTAGCTGCTCAATTCTAACACAACTTTGTAACAGCTAGTAGCTGCTCAATTCTAACACAACTTTGTAACAGCTAGTAGCTGCTCAATTCTAACACAACTTTGTAACAGCTAGTAGCTGCTCAATTCTAACACAACTTTGTAACAGCTAGTAGCTGCTCAATTCTAACACAACTTTGTAACAGCTAGTAGCTGCTCAATTCTAACACAACTTTGTAACAGCTAGTAGCTGCTCAATTCTAACAAAACTTTGTAACAGCTAGTAACTGCTCAATTCTAACACAACTTTATAACAGCTAGTAGCTGCTCAATTCTAACACAACTTTGTAACAGCTAGTAGCTGCTCAATTCTAACACAACTTTGTAACAGCTAGTAACTGCTCAATTCTAACACAACTTTGTAACAGCTAGTAGCTGCTCAATTCTAACAAAACTTTGTAACAGCTAGTAACTGCTCAATTCTAACACAACTTTATAACAGCTAGTAGCTGCTCAATTCTAACACAACTTTGTAACAGCTAGTAGCTGCTCAATTCTAACACAACTTTGTAACAGCTAGTAACTGCTCAATTCTAACACAACTTTGTAACAGCTAGTAGCTGCTCAATTCTAACAAAACTTTGTAACAGCTAGTAACTGCTCAATTCTAACACAACTTTATAACAGCTAGTAGCTGCTCAATTCTAACACAACTTTGTAACAGCTAGTAGCTGCTCAATTCTAACACAACTTTGTAACAGCTAGTAACTGCTCAATTCTAACACAACTTTGTAACAGCTAGTAACTGCTCAATTCTAACATAACTTTGTAACAGCTAGTAACTGCTCAATTCTAACATAACTTTGTAACAGCTAGTAACTGCTCAATTCTAACACAACTTTGTAACAGCTAGTAACTGCTCAATTCTAACACAACTACAAAACAAGCTACATCACAACTTTGTAACAGCTATTCATTCTAACACAACTACCAAACACGCTACATCACAAATGTTGAAAAACTACCACTATTATATTACACAATCCCACAAATTTAACTCTGACTTGAGAAACTTTTTATTCGAAATAAAACCAAAATAATTCAAATAAATTTGTTTAAGCAACAGGTATCTCAAAATCAATGAATAACAGACATATGTGACAATATACTACTGAGACCAATGTTGACAAGTCAAACCTCACTGAACGCAGACAAAAGATATATGTGAATAATTACATCACTAAATACCAAACAAGTGTAAATTACTACAGACATCAAAGCGTAATTTGTGGCAGAAAGCTAGTCTGGAAGCAAAGTTCATCGCTTTTATCATGGGAAATGCAACCAGAGGAAAATTGCGAGCAAACATTGAAACACATCCAAAATAGCAAAAAAAATCACTGACATTTAAAAAAAAGCTGTAATGCCACTGTTCTGTCGCAAACAGTAGCTCAAGCCGTGACCACCTGTAACAGAAGCCCATTCAGCTCTGACGAGAAATCGGAAATTCCAGTTAATATGGATATACTTTTATATGTTTATATCATTTGTGATGAGAAAAGAAGAGAAGAATAAAGCACAAAGGCATGGTGGTAACTGACAGGAGCAAGCATTCGGGTACGACCAACTAGTTGGACTGTCAATGTCACTTTTTTTACCAATCATCAAAGAACTCCCGACAGGTCCATAGGCGTTTCGACCTTCTCCTAAGAACTTCCCTGACATCAAACTACTGTTTTGTTGACACTTGTTGATGTGTTACTACCCTGACATCAAACTACTGTTTTGTTGACACTTGTAGTAAAAAAAATAGGTTGCCTGTCCTGACCAAATTATTGATAAGGGATTGCAGGGTGGCCTCACTGTATGCGACTATGGCAGCTTCGTCAGAGAACTGTTTCTTGAGAAGAATTTCTGTTGTTTTTGCTTTGGCTCAGCCAAGTTGAAGAGTGAACCATCAGATCTAATGCGTATGAAAACATCTCCATCAGCATCCCCGAAGGTATGGTATAACATCTCCATCAGCATCCCCGAAGGTATGGTATAACATCTCCATCAGCATCCCCGAAGGTATGGTATAACAAGACTGCGAAGAAGATGTCGAAGAGAGTGGGAGCAAGGACACAGCCCTGTTTGCCTCCACTCTTAACCTCGAAGCTATAACATGTACTGCCATAAAACAGTATACTGGCTTTGATACCCTCATGTCGCCCGTGTAGCTTCCCTAGACCCCTACCTCAGTCGCCTCTTATGACATGCCTTGTAGGTAGCAGTGTTACTATTCTTTGCTCCTTTTGCGAGCTCCGACAACACACAGGCGTTGTATTGATAGTAACGTGTTTAGAAGTACAGCTATTCTTTGCTCCTTGTGAGCTCTGACAACACACAGAAGTGTGGAGAAGTACAGGGAAAAGTGAAGTACAGGGAAAAGTGAAGTACAGGGAAAAGTAAAGTACAGGGAAAAGTGGAAAACAACTGTTGATGGATGTCTTTGTGGCGTAGAGATTAGGTTCTGCTCGTCTCGTGCCAAAGGTAACAGGTTCGCTCCCTCGTGGAGCCATGTAGATATTTTTCCAGATATCCCTGATCTTAGTGTTGGTGAGATCGAGTTCCTAGTCATATCGGAGATGGACGATAAAACATAGGTCCCGTGTTTAACTTGAGCACGTAAAAGAATTCATGGCAGTTCAAAATCGAGAAAAACAGCTGGAAAGCCGCTGCCTGGGCAAAATTCATTAGAAAAAGATTAAAAATAAATTTCTTAAATAAATATACTCACCATCTTCAAAACTATATCGGGGACCCACGCCGTTGCTACGGTGTTCTTGCACTGCCTCTGAGATTTTCCTATGTAAGAAAGAGATCGAAGCACACATGGTTACTCACCGAAGTGCAATGATGATGATCCTAACATATCACATATGATCTACATGGAGCAGAAAGGAAGAAGAAGAAGATCGTTATTGAAATACTGGTTGGATGTGAATTTGCTCAGCACTTCTACCCGCCCCCTTTCCCCATGTAAACACACACATCAGCTGCGCATCATCACTCAACCGTTCTAATTGTTCTAGATTCACAAAGTTGTTCCATGAATCGGAGATAGCAATGAGGTTGGATTCAATATTGATATAAGAATTTGTTAGGATTGCTTCGTTTACAAATGTGACACTGAAATGGTTGTATATTTCTATTTAACAATATTAACCAATCATTGTCCTAGTCGGCCATGATGGTTTGAATTTGCTGTAACCTTTCAACTAAACACTTTACTGGTAGATTGTATTTCTTTTTTCTTTTCAATTTATTGAACACTAAATAAAGTCTTTCAACTATAAAACGGTATCGATTAGTATGTGTTATTATTTGATTAGGTTCAGTGTGTTTTACCAGTGACTTTATTCTCTCTCTCTCTCTCTCTGTTGTGCCTTGTTAACCCCTGTTGTATTTAGTGTGTTCTGGAAGTGACTTTATTCTCTCACTCTCTCTCTCTCTGTTGTGCCTTGTTAACCCCTGTTGTATTTAGTGTGTTCTGGAAGTGACTTTATTCTCTCTCTCTCTCTCTCTGTTGTGCCTTGTTAACCCCTGTTGTATTTAGTGTGTTCTGGAAGTGACTTTATTCTCTCTCTCTCTCTCTCTGTTGTGCCTTGTTAACCCCTGTTGTATTTAGTGTGTTCTGGAAGTGACTTTATTCTCTCTCTCTCTCTCTCTCTCTCTCTCTGTTGTGTCTTGTTAACCCCTGTTGTATTTAGTGTGTTCTGGAAGTGACTTTATTCTCTCTCTCTCTCTCTCTCTCTGTTGTGCCTTGTTAACCCCTGTTGTGTTTAGTTCCAGTTTGAAATACCTTCATTGCACTCCGGACATGTCCGTAGCCTATAGGTGCTCCGATCTCCTTCGCAATATCTCCAACAACGTCCAGCGACTGACCGTACCAGTTCGATTTTGACTACTCACGTACCTGTTATGATGTTCTTTTCTTGCTACTCCAATCTTCAAACCCAACTCCTGCAATCTAGTAATTGACGTGGATTGGTTTAAATGAAAATTTTCTTTGCGGCAACACTCTATGAGGGTGTTCAAAATATCAGCTCTATCCATTGGCTTGCCCTCTGATATGGTGGCAGTTTAGATAGTGTGTTCAGGAAGTGACTTTATTCTCTCTCTCTCCTCCTCCTCTCTCTCTCTCTGTTGTGCCTTGTTAACCCCTGTTGTGTTTAGTGTGTTCTGGAAGTGATTTTATTCTCTCTTTCATTTGCATTTGGGGGTTCTAATAAAGATTCCTTCTTGTTATATTCCTCTCGGGTTTCCTTAAGGTGCGTTCTATCCAGCGTCTTGTCTTCACCTCCTGGTTCCATGGAATCTGTCTCGTTCTCTCCATAACCTTCTTATTTGTGGCTCCGCCCGTGTGGTGACGTGGCCCGCAAAGGGAAGCAAAGAATAGTACCACTGTTATCTACAAGACATGTCGTAAGAGGTGACTGATGTAGGACCTAGGGAAGCTACCTAGTAAATAAAAAGCATTGCAGAAATTGGATGTGCTGGCCTCCTACTTGTAAGCGGATAACTGGCACAACGTACAATCGCTCTTAGGCTTGGATCACATACAAATCACAAAGAGTGGTTAACAAGTGGTCAATATGAGCCTTCGAAGAAGAAGAACTATCAATACTGCTAAGTTAGTGGATTTCATTTTGTGTGGGTGGTGACTGTCGTCGAGAAAGTCCGTAAAATCAAACATAAAGTGGGTCGAACTAAAAAATGCTCTATTCAAATCAGAAAGTGGACCTCATATAAAAGTAGACCTCACATAAAAGTGGATCTCACATAAAAGTGGATCTCACATAAAAGTGGATCTCACCTAAAAGTGGATCTCACCTAAAAGTGGATCTCACCTAAAAGTGGATCTCATATAAAAGTGGATCTCACATAAAAGTGGATCTCACATAAAAGTGGATCTCACCTAAAAGTGGATCTCACCTAAAAGTGGATCTCACCTAAAAGTGGATCTCACATAAAAGTTGATCTCACATGAAAGTGGATCTCACCTAAAAGTGGATCTCACATAAAAGTGGATCTCACCTAAAAGTGGATCTCATATAAAAGTGGATCTCACATTAAAGTGGACCTCACATAAAAGTGGACCTCACATAAAAGTTGATCTCACATTAAAGTGGACCTCATATAAAAGTAGACCTCACATAAAAGTGGATCTCACCTAAAAGTGGATCTCACATTAAAGCCTCAAAGACACAGGAGATGACCGATTATTTTTACGTAACACATGTTTTTAGTATTACAATACATTTCTACTCTTATATTGAAGTTTATATTTATCGTTTTGTAAAATAAAATATTGTTTTGTTTGTCAAGTACGAGATTAAAGCCTTTTAAGCCGAGACACGCCTTTTGAACGCCTTTTTTTGCGAACTTTGTGTTGGTTAAATCAGAGCGTGCAGGCCAACAAACATGAAATGTATTATTCACTTTTAAAAGATTTTATTTTCATTTTCGTCCCAAGCCAGCAGTGAAATCCCGTTACTGTACATATGTACTCGTATTAAGAGATTTATCTTATCCGTCACAGCCCTGGTCCGGACGGTGACGGTTCATCGAAGATTTACTGTATGTCATTTTTTAATGAATGGGTAGTTAGCCCATATCACACCCAACCCCCTTCCCTATCCCATCCTTCGCAACCTGGAGGCAACATTTAGTCTGACTTCGCTACTTTGACCTGTACGACTTGGTTAACCCTGCCGACATAGCTCTCCTGGTAATTGAGGTAAGCAAGCTCCCACCCCACACTGCAAGGTAAAATCTATGCCTCAAAGACGAAATACGGACACACGCAGGTAGTTTTACAAAAACAAGATAGAGCAACGCTTCGGTCAAAGTACCTTCATCAGGTGAAGAAAAGGGGATAAAAGATGACATAGAGCAAATGTCAATCACTGGCAGTACAAATGTCAATCAATGGAAGTACTGGCGGTAACCAATGCACTACTCTGGCTAGAGTCACAAAACTACACTCATGCGTGTATTCTGAGTGACTCATTGAGTATGATCTGAAAGGGGGAGGCCGGTTCGGTGCGCAGGCAATGGACTGAATCACTGCAGGCTTCAACAATTTGCAGAATTACACTTATCTTCGTTCCGGGGCACATGGGTGTTGTTAGCAATGAGAGAGCAGACAGACTGGCTGGCTCTGCCGCCATATCAGAGGGCCAGCCAATGGACAGAGCTGGCATCTTGAACGCCCTCATAGAGCGCGGCCGCAGAGAAGACCTTCATCTAAACCAATCCACGTCAACTATTAGATTGCGGGAGCTGGGTTTGAAGATTGGTGTGGCAAGAAAAGAACGGTACAACAGGTATACGAGTCGGCTCATCAATCAAAATATAACTGGTACGGTCAGTCGCTGGACGCTGTTGGAGATATTGCGAAGGAGATCGGAGCACCTATGGACATGTCCGGGGTGCAATGAAGATATTCCAAACTGAAACTGAACTGGCAATACTACTACTGCCTGGTAGTTTGATTGGGAATAATCACAGGCTAGCGGGGCAAACCGTACACAAAACTGGAGGGCAGCAAACCAAGTAACCCAAAAAAACTGATAACCTTGGCGGATGACGCTCAACATCCCGAGAGTGAAGGTTGTCTATGGGTAGCTACCCTAAAAGAAAATAGTAACCTGCTGCCTAGCAGGTCGGCTGGGGACAGCCAAAGGCTGACGGAGAGCGAACCCAGTAAACGCTGGCTAAAACCGGACACATCGCCGAAGGATAAGCACCAGAGCTCCGGGCGTTGAAGATGGGACGAAGCACACCCATGCTAAGGCTGCATGAATCAGATTTCCACATGAGCGAGATTTACGGGGGAAATCTGGTACATCAGTCTAAGCGGTGATCGCGAGAAGAATCACTGGCAGTACAATCGGATGATGACCAGTAGTCAGTGTGGAGACTGTCACGGAATGGTGAAACGAAACTGGGTGAAGGTACTGGTACATACAGGGATCAGAGGAATCACATTCATTTTCGTCTCTGGGCACGCATGTGTAATGAACAAGCTGATAGATTGGCTAGCACTGCTACGATATCAGAAATAACTGCCATGGACCGAAATAATATTCATAACGCATTGAGAGTCTTTCCGAACAGAGAAGTTTCAGGGCTGTGAATCCCAGTCGCTGGCCAGATTGAGAGAGATGGATATCGATATTAGTAGGTAGGGCCTACAGCCCGAAAAGAACGACATACCAAATATAATTAATTAATCAAGATCGAACTGGCGTGATAGGCCACTGTACTTTGCTGGATTTTTTTAGGCTGGGATCGGAGCACCTATGGACATGTCCGGAGTACTATGATGATAGTCCTCATACAACTGGTAACTGTCACAAATGGCGAACCGGAATATCACAAATAACCAAAGTTCGAATGTGCCTGGCCTGCATGCGTCTAACGAGAGCACAACGTACTCACGCTCTCTGGGGCAAAACATAAAGATTACAATGAGTGGTTAAAAAGTGATTGATAGATGTAATGCAAAACAAATAGCTTGTACTGAGTTCTCGCTTCTTGCGATAGAACTGTTAGTCGACGTTTTTCTTAGCTACAAGGCATTTGACATGAATACATCACCTTGAACTGAAAACATTCTTTGGGCACGGATTAAACCATACTAACATATCTCACTAATAGAAAAGAATGTGCCATGAGAAAACAGAAATCTAACAGAATTTGAGTATTGGTTAAACTGACATCATTGCACTCCAGGCAGACCCATATGTGCTCAGTCTCCCCAACAGATATCGAAGAGTATGCATACTAGTAGTTCCCATGGCTCGCTGATTAAACACGCTCCTCACTCTGCTCCTCAGACATTCCGTGATACGTGTACAACAGGTAACTTCAAACATCTTAAATCGCTGGATCGACTCAACATCTATTTTAGTGTCATCACCCAACAGGCAGTCGCGAAGAGACCGAAGAACTTATTCTACTCAACAATCGATACAAGTCTGTTCGCTCTCTCATTGCCGCAAACCCCCGCATGCTCCGGGAACGACATCCACTCCTACCGAAACCTGCCTTTTTGGATCTTGGTGTTACCGTAACGTTTCTCGAGTCTAACAGGATGTCAACATCCTAATCCGTCAGTATCACCGGAAGTTTGACTGAGTAATGCTTTAATTCCTCCAGAACCAAGAGAATCATTATAGTTAAACCGCGTCCTGCTGTAGTGTTGTGTACTTTTTAAACGTTTTATAACTATACATCAAGCATTTTATTTTTACATCAAACATGTCGGAAATAATAGAACTGAAAAATACACCGAAAGGACGACTTCAGTATTCACCATTTTTAAACACAAATAAGTTAAAGGTAATTGAGTCTTTTGACTCTGAGCGAGTCTGTAAACTGTCCTGTAACTAGACACTAGTAAAGTTTAAAACTGTAAACTAAACTCAAACTGTAAATTAAAACTCTGTTACTCACTAACTTACCTGTGACTTGAATGGCTGTGATTAGTGTGAGACAATAGATCAGATCAGATGTATGAATATTTGAATTTGATTGAATGTAATGAAATTGAGTTTCAAGGTGAAAAGTGCACTAGACACAGTTCGATGAAACTGACAATCTGCATCATCACGTCATCACGATTCATATCACTCATCGCAGTCACTCTGAGTCACTAACAAATCTAACTATGAATGAGAATGATTAATTAATTATGATGATGACTATTAATATTATTCTAATTCAGAACTGTTTGTTTTACCTTCCTTATGCTTCCTTTAGACGTTCGCTTCATATTAATATTGTCTATATTCAATTGATATATCATATTCTATTCAATTTGACGTCACAATGCTGGGGAATGCTGTCTCTTAAACTTCACTGTCTTTTGTAACTCTCTGGTCATTGCAGAAGTTTGGGTAGTTTCTCTTTTCGGTGTTGTCAAGAGATGTTGAAAACATGAGCAATGGGTCAGCAGGATGATGTTGTTCCGAATGCCCTAAGCCAGAGAGAGAGCATGTACACAGTTTGAGGAATAGGGGTGAATCTTGCAACCCTAACCAGGCTGAAAAATATATCAAATTGAGTGAGGCTAGATGAGTGCTATACTAAAGAATATCAAATTGAGTGAGGCTAGATGTGCTATACTAAAGAATATCAAATTGAGTGAGGCTAGATGAATGCTATACTAAAGAATAGTGAAATATCAAATTGAGTGAGGCTAGATGAGTGCTATACTAAAGAATAGTGAAATGCAAAAGGTGGACCTCAGAAATAACAGGCGGTGAAAACACTATTTATGAAGTGCACACAAAAGCCTGTTCTAGAAATCTCTTCTTATCCTGACACTGTGAGACAAAACAGGATTGGAGAAAACGAAATGATGATGACCCAATGATGGAAACACAATGATGTGTGTGGGATGAATTAACGTAATGCATATTGAACCAATACTTATGTATGGCAGCAAATCATGGACAATTAACAAACAATCAATAAGATCATTGAAAGCCACAGAGATGTGTTTTTACAGAAGAATGCTGAAAATTCTATGGACAGCAAAGAGAACAAAGGATGAGGTCTTAAATCAGGCCTGCACACAAATAAACCTTATCAAAAGAATAAGAATCAGACAATCAAGGTTCTTTGGGTATTTAATGAGATGAGAAGGTTTAGAACATTTGGTGACTACAGGTTAAATTCAGGGAAGGAGAGATTGTTGAAGACAGAGGAAGAAGATGTTGGATGATCTGATATTGTGGTTCTACAAAAGATCAGCATCAGAACTGATTACCTGCACTAAGGAGAGAGAGTTATGGAAACACATGTTCGCCGGCAGGCATGGGACTTGATTGATTAATTATAAATTAGTTCAGTTTACAATATTTATGCTGACTTTTACTTTCAGTTACAGCTAGAACAATTGTCCCCACCACCTCTGTCACGTCTGCATGAAGAAAGAGAATCATCCAAACTGAATCTCAGTTTTGGCCTTGATCCTGCGGAGTTTCATGTTTCCACCCCAAACACCAGCACAGATTTTAATGACAATTTTACCTACATATTGGACAAGAGCTCAAACAAAACAGTGCATTTTTCATCCATAAAAGGTTCATCGTTCCACGGCATTGACATCAAGTTTGATACCAGGCAAGTTTTTTCTCTAAACTTTCATCATCTCTCTTTCTTTTGTCCTTCTCTGCTTTTTTGCCATTAAGCGTAGCAGGTTTAACTGATGATCGGTTTCTGAGATAGTGTGTGTTCTGTCGCTTGATATGCTGTGGTATTGTGGAGTTTTAAGATGTCAGCATCATTATGTAAATAAGTAAGTAATATTTTTCGAACTGAAATGGCTCTCGGTCGACTCCATCCTCAATTTGGTGCCAGGAAAAGCACTGGGAAGTAAAGGCAGCCTGCATGATGTTGACCACATCACCCATTGTGTACTGATGGTCCAAAAATTGATTGATTGATTGATACAATCATCATCATTTGCACTTGGTGGGTAACCATGTGTGCTCCGGCCCTTTCTTGCACATCAAGATCTCAGCTGCAGTGCATGAACTCCGTAGCATCGGCGAGGGTCCCCGATGTAACTTTGAAGATTTTTTTGTGGGAATTTTATTTTTAATCTTTGAATCAGCCTGCTCTTCTCGATTTTGAACTGCCTAGGGTTCTTTTCTGTGCTCAAATAGAACACAACATCTACATTTTGTCCCCCATCTCCGATAGGACTTGCCCATATTGAGATCAAGGATCTCTGGAAAAATATACCAGGAGCGAACGTGGTATCTTTGTCACAATAGACGAGCACCTAACCTCTACACCACAGAGACTCCAAATAGTCTAAACAATACAGACCTAACACCATCTTCCCCAATATATCTCAAACTTTGAAAAGCTGTTTTTTTTTATGTAAATAGGTAAGGAACCAGTTTTCATATTTTGTGATTGATTGATAAGACCATAATTGCTCTCTCTCTAACCTGCGATGATCTTGATGCTTAGATCGCAACAAATGCACACCATTATTCTTTGTTTTTGGCCTTCCTCTGTATTGTGTTTTCCAGTTGTGATTCATTTCTTTTAGTTTTTGTTCTACTGTTCTTTTCCAGGTCGTTTTGGGCCTACCACATTTTTGTTTACCCTCTGGTGCAGTTTTCGTGACAGAGTTAGTGTTCATGTGTATCACATGTCCGTTCCATCTCTTTTAATTAATGGTGCTCATATTCTCTTGTTGACACTGTGCAAACAGTTCTTGGTTAGAGATAGTATTTAGTCAAAACAGGCATCAGATCTTTCGCAGACAGGTTGTATGGAAGATGGAAAGTTTAGACATACCTTGTTCTGTCACTCTCCAGCATTCTGATCTGTATAGTAAAGTTGGTAGCAACATCTGCTGGATATATTAATGAAAATCATGGCATATCCTTCACAGAACTTATGTCATCAACCACAGAACTTTGCCATCTTTTTCTTCTGTCGTCACACTGCTACCGGGTTGTTGCCCAGTGTCGTGGTTTTCTGTTTTTGTCTTGCGCTGTTCTGGTGGCTTGTGTGATTGTTATTTTTGCTCTTTCACAGGATTCTGCTACGCCATCTAACCATCTTTTCCATGGTCTTCCTCTTGCCTTCTTTCCCGATGCTCTGTTGTAGAAGACTGTATGCTGTGGAGTTTGAATGCATTCTTATTAAGTGGCCAAACCACTTCATTCTTTGCTTCTCTATGTAATTCAAGCACGGTTTTGTGCCAACTTTCTTTCTTATGCTGATGTTAATGATTCTGTCTTTTCTTTTGTTGTTGGTAACTTTTCGCAGGCAACGCATTTCACGTGTAGTTATTTTTGTGACTGCGCTTTGCTCAATGTCCATGTTTGGCTCTAGTAACACAAAGTAGGTGTTAACTTTGCCATCAACCACAGTAAACGTGCCATCGATTTTCTAAAAACAAAAAGTTGCAGACATTCATCAATAGATGCCTGCGCAGTATACTCTATCTGCGATGGTATGACAGGACCACAAACAGGGAACTGTGGATAGAGCGGAATAACGGCAGGGAGAATAAGAGATAAGGAGCAGTAGGTGGCGATGGATAGGACACACTCTAAGGAAACCCCCTAACAGCATCACGAGACAGGCTCTCTGATGGAACTCCCAGGGCAAAAGTGGGAATACCCAGGAACACCTGAAGATGGGAGTTGGAGACGGAATACAAGAAAATGGGGAGAGATCAGGAAAAGATGTGCTTGGAAGACCTTGGTTGCAGGCCTTTGTTTCCTAGGGAGAAGGGTGAAGAAGAAGGAGACTTATATGTTCAGTAGTTTGCCATTGCTTTCTGAATGGTATATATTAATACACATTTATATTAATGCTATTTTTAGCAGGTTATTGATTCTTTAGTCTACATGTTTATCATTTGTTTTATCGTTGGTTTGTTTCATTAATTATTATATTATTTTTGCTTTGCAGTAAGGAAGATACGCTTGACATTTTTGGATCACCCCCTTCATCTGGTGGTCGCAATGTACTTAATAAAATGGCAATACGAAGTTCTTCCTCGTGTCCAGTATCGCCTGAATTTGGTTACACTTCCTGTGCAATTATTGATGCAGATAAGAAGTATAGTCTCCTTGCTCAGGTAATGATATATAATAGATACAGATAAGAAGTATATAAACCAGATAAAAAAATCTGAACAGCAATGGCGGAATGCTGGAGGGCCATTCAGAATCAGGACTGTTTGATTCTGTACACGACTTTGCTAGCTCATTTCCACCATGTTTGGTCGGGTATTTTCCAGTTTCGTTTGCCGAGCTACTAAGTTAGTGCTTGAGCAACGCTGTGAGTTATGAGTGTTACATGGAATGCTTTTTGCTTTGTCAACCGTGCGTTTGTTGTGGGTATTCAGAAAATGGCGGACAGCGGTTATGGCGAACCGACTCAATCTGCCGTATGCAGTGATATTGCGTGTGCAGAAAGCTGAATTTTGTCGTGATTGATGTTCCCTTCGACATGAATTGCAATTCAAGGAATGAACAATTTTGTATTGACACCTGCATTTTTGAGGTGCAGTTTGCTTTTTGTGACAGTACGCCTGTTTCATTCTGGAATTAGTTCAGGAGACAGTTGTTAGCATTTCGTGTGATTTTCATTGGCACAGGAACGTAGCAATTATGGGGTGACCCGTTGCAGTGAAGTTTGAACCGTGCATATGAACTATGTAGAAGTATAGTCACCTTGCTCAGGTAATGATAGGTACAGATAAAAAGTACACTCACCTTGCTCAGGTAATGATAGATATAGATAAGAAGTATATAACTGCCTAGTTTGTAGTCCACAGTAAACTAAGTGCATGACCATAGACCGCTGAAGAAGATGTCTTTGTCTTCTGATATCTTGTAATGTAGTGTCTCCTAATATCTTGACATGTCTTTGTCTCTTAATGTCTTCTGGTATCTTGACATGTCTTTGTCTCTTGATGTCTCATAATATCTTGACATGTCTTTGTCTCTTGATGTCTTCTGATATCTTGACGTGTCTTTGTCTCTTGATGTCTCCTAATATCTTGACATGCCTTTGTCTCTTGATGTCTTCTGATATCTTGACGTGTCTTTATCTCTTGATGTCTCCTAATATCTTGACATTTGACATGTCTTTGTCTCTTGATGTCCTCTGATATCTTGACATGTCTTTGTCTCTTGATGTCTCCTTATATCTTGACATATCTTTGTCTCTTGATGTCTTCTGATATCGTGTAATGTAGTGTCTCCTAATATCTTGACATGTCTTTGTCTCTTGATGTCTTCTAATATCTTGACATGTCTTTGTCTCTTGATGTCTTCTGACAACTCATTATTTCTCCTGACAGATATCTTTGTCTAAGAGACATTCTGAGTTTGAGCATCACAATCGTTCACTGAATTACCTCATGGACAACAAAGAAAGAGAAATGAAGAGCAGGATTGCTTTACAAGTTGATCATAGACAATCTCAGATTGATAAGAAGCTTCAAGAAGGGTAAGTAACTCTTATCTACATCCAAAAGTTATTCTGCTATCTGCAATATATCAAGGGTAATTAGGAAAGGACTCCCCACAAGGTCATTACCTTGTAGTGGTTGGGAGCTTGCATACCTCCACGATCCGAAAAGCTATGCTGACAGAAGCTTTGCTCCTATTAGGGACACCCATGTCAGAAAGGTTGAAGGATAGAGAGCAGACGAAATGTGACCTCCTGGTCCTTCAGGTTGGGGGTTGGGCAATGGACTAATAGCCCATTCCTTTAAAAAAAACATCATGTTACGGACACAAGCAAGAGATACCATTGTTCTAACGGGTGAAGGGAGCAAGGTCACTCGGGCACCTAATTTCATAAAGGAGGGAGACCAAACCCCGTAAGGAACTCTCCACCCAGATGACTAACCTTCTTACACCCAAATCCCCTTTTGTTATTGGATGTTGTAATGTAAGAACTCTATATCAGACTGGAAAAATAGCCCAGGTTTTGAAGTAAATGAAACAATATCAAGTTAATATTTTAGACATCAGAGAGGCAAGAACGGCAGAAGGGAAGTCTTTGTGGAATCCTTATGTGTCATTTGAGACACGAAGAGGATATAGATAGATCACATTATGTAAGGAACCTTGTTGTTGGGGAGTTTAGGATTGATAGGGAGTCTCTGTGGCTAAGTGGTTCTAAACGCCTTTGGCCTACGTTCCAAAGGTCATGGATTTGAATCTGGACAGTGCTGTTCTGTTCATGGGTAAATTTTTTCCAGAGGCCCCTAGGATTGTTGCAGGAGCTACAGAGTTTGTGCTTTGTGCAATACTCTCAGCAGGTGGCTTGCCATTTCTGCGGAGAGTGACTGAGCCATGTGGGGTAAAACCCAGTGCAATGAAGTCAATCCTTCAGCTTTTGATTCATTTTTTTAAAGGATTGATAAGAGGGATGTTTTTAACACTTTCACTGCTACCCATTTTTCAACCAAGTCTGGCTCACTGCCACGCTAAATTTTGGGCATGATCAGTTTTCAGGGTGACAATTTCAAAAATCATAAAAAATAAACTAATAAACTTAGGACTTTTAAACTATGGAATAGTGTTCATATATATCAATGAGCTGATGACCTGTCTATATGTAGAATATATTCTTCATAATCCACAAGCTATTGTTGTAACTGATATTGACGTCGCACCCCATACCTATCCACAGTATGATATGCCGCCGTATTCAAGGTGAGTGTGCATCACCTACTCCTGTACCCCTGGGAATATCTGCTATTGATCTATAAACATTGTCACGTGAACCAAAGTTCAAATTCGTATCACATTCAGAGTCCATTTTATCCCGATCCCTGGCTAAAAAGTCTGAATAAGAGTCATTTTGGACATCACTATTCATCAGCTACGTCACCCATTTTGAAAATCTTTGTTTACTTACGAAAATTAACCAAACAAATTGTTCAAAATCAGACTTACGATATATGTTTACGACTTATGCCAGATCCGCCATTTTGGAAAGATCGTCAGAACAATACGGAAGTAGTGCGTCACAGGACCCCATTTTCGCTATCGATACTTCCCGTTTAAAAAGATATCACAGGTAAAGGGATCTGGTTTTTCGTTGACCTTTGTCACCGGTGGCAGCCAAAGTGTTAAAGGATTGATAAGGGGCATGTTTTTTTGTATATTTGCAACCCACTGTTGAATGGGGACACTAAAATTGGCGTTGGCATCAATCCATCGATTTAAGGAGTTTAGAATTACATGTTGTACAAGTAGTGCTGGATGCTTGAGAGGCAGAGAGAGGACTATGTTTAACCAGCGAACAACAGGAACCATCAATATGCATACCCGTTGACATTTTTGGTGGAGACTGAGCACCTATGGATCTGCTCGTAGTGCTGTGACGCCCGTTCAGTAATCATTAACCTTATATTCAGACTTACCCCTGTATACGGTCATGAGAAAACCTATATCTTCTTCTTTGCCCCTAGGGAAGCATAGGACCGCAACCAAGGCCTTCCAAGGACGCCTATCCAAGGCCATCTTTTCCAGATCTCTCCACTCTCTCCATTTTCTTGCATCCAGGTGTTCCTGGATCTTCCTCTACCTCTATTGCCCTAGGGATTCCATTGGAGAGTCTGTCTTGTGATGCTGTTTCAGACTTACCCCCATATACGGTCATAAGAAAACCGATATAACATTATTATACATTTACTCTTGTACTATTATATGTTATCGAGGGCCTGCAAGAAATTTCTCTATACCGCGATATCATTGACAACTTGATCAACCTCTCTGTGGAATTGAGTCCGATATTTTCACCTCTCTGAGTAAAGTTTGTTTCAGGGTTTCTGTATGGAATACTTTTTCTGAAACCCCTAGCCTCCTATATAACAAAGTTCAGTTGAAATGAGGTGGATTTGTGTACAAGCAGACCGCTCGAGTGGTTACCGGGCCCAAATTTGGGGTGTAAAGAATAGAACCACTGTTACCTACCATACATGTCGTAAGAGGCGACTAAGGAGGTTTGGCTGAAATCAGATGTATGTGTCCACCAGGGAATGCTAACCCGAAACAAATGCTTGCAGAAAACGGATGCACCAGGCCGTAAGGCGCATAGCATGGTGCAGCGACCCCTCACAATGAGGAATGGTATAACGGATTCTTCGGCCGCCAATCTGCCTCGGAGATATAGCCGCGCAGTAACAATGTCAGACCTACCATCACGAGGGTGGCCAAAACTTACTGCGGAAGAGGTCGGCACAAACGGGAAGCAGAAATCATAGGAATTTATCCAACAGAACTGTCCCCAGTATGCAGACTTGAGAAGAAAGAGGTGGCCCACTTACACTAGCGTCCAAGACAAACTGTATGGCGTGGCTGATGATCTGAGGCAGACAGCTGCCTTTATTAGAGAATCCCAAATCCCAATCTAGTGAGAATGCAGAAGAAGAAGAAGAAGTACAAGCAGATAGTGTTGAATTTCAGGTACAATTGATTCATAAGCATGTGCCGGAAAAATTGGCACCATAACATCCTGAGTTGTTGAAAAATTTCAAAACGTCGCCTGGGAGACGGAGCATATAAGTGGGTACCCTGAGTGTATATCTATTCCAGTTCTGTCCAACATTTTCATATATTAGGTCACATCGCCCGCTTGCCCAGTGTGTTCGTAGCGCGTTGGACAACAGGTGACAAGCCCCATGTGAGTGCGGTTCAATTCCACGGGCTGGCAGAAAAGCCACAGGTTCTCCAGATTTATGTTGTTCGTGGCACCGAACCGAAGGGTTACGATGTCCATGGCACTGAGTCGAAGAGCTGAAAGCTCAAGTGCTTCTGGATCGGGACAAAAATTAGGTCACATCTGATTGATGGTTCTGGAGGTGTGAACGCCATGTGGCGATTGCAATACTACAATGTTTTTTACAGTATGCTTTGACGTGTTTCACCATTGTTACATAATTTAACACTTGCAGTCTACCCTTATATAGATTTTTTTTTCATGAAAATCTGGCCAACAATGGCGGAATGCGGGAGGACCATTCAGAGTCAGAACGGTTTGATTCTGAACACGACTTTGCTAGCGCATTCCCGCCATGTTTGGTCGGGTATTTTCGGTTTCGTTTGCCGAGCTACTGAGTTAGTGCTTGAGCAACGCTGTGACTGTTACATGGAATGCTTTTGCTGTGTCAACCGTGCGTTTGTTGTGTGTATTCAGAAAATGGCGGACAGCGGTTATGACGAACAAGCTCAATCTGCCGTATGCAGTTATATTGCGAGTGCAGAAAGCTGGATTTTGCCGTGATTGATGTTCCCTTCGACAAGAATTGCTATTCAAGTGATGAACAGTCTTGTGATGCTACATTCGCGACGGCCATATGCATATTATGCGGTGCAGGTTGCTTTTTGTGGCGGTACGCGGCTGTTTCATCCTGGAATTAGTTCACACAGGAAACTTTTCACAGGTGTTAGCATTTCGTGTGATATTCATTGGCACAGGAACGGAGCAATTATGGGGTGACCCATTGCAGTGAAGTTGGAACCGTACTTATGAACTATACTATTAAGAGCAGAGTTTCCCAACCTTATTTGTGCGATGCCCCACTTAGGCCTTTCTAAAATTTGTATGCTCACTATGTAACATATACATAATTTGTAATATTCAAAATTTGAATTGTTCACGTATGTGTTAAAATTAATTGAATGTGAAGAGTAAACGTAGACTAACAAATGCATATTTAAATGTATATGACACTTTTATCCCACAGCAAAATAGCATATCTTTACACTTGACAAAATGCCCCCCCTTAATAATCAAATTGCCCCCCTGTGGGGCATGGGCCCCATGTTGGGAAATGCTGATTTAGAGTGTAGTTGAGCTTTTTTTAAATCCTGTTTTGAATGTAATATTGTCACTTGTTTCAATCAGAGTTGAAGAAAGTTTTGAATGTAATATTGTCATTTGTTTCAATCAGAGTTGAAGAAAGTTTTGAATGTAATATTGTCACTTGTTTCAATCAGAGTTGAAGAAGGTTTTGAATGTAATATTGTCATTTGTTTCAATCAGAGTTGAAGAAAGTTTTGAATGTAATATTGTCACTTGTTTCAATCAGAGTTGAAGAAGGTTTTGAATGTAATATTGTCATTTGTTTCAGAGTTGAAGAAAGTTTTGAATGTGATATTGTCATTTCAATCAGAGTTGAAGAAAGTTTTAAATGTAATATTGTCACTTGTTTCAATCAGAGTTGAAGAAGGTTTTGAATGTAATATTGTCATTTGTTTCAGAGTTGAAGAAAGTTTTGAATGTAATATTGTCATTTGTTTCAGAGTTGAAGAAAGTTTTGAATGTAATATTGTCATTTCAATCAGAGCTGAAGAAGATTTTGAATGTAATATTATCACTTGTTTCAATCAGAGTTGAAGAAAGTTTTGAATGTAATATTGTCATGTGTTTCAATCAGAGTTGAAGAAAGTTTTAAATGTAATATTGTCATTTGTTTCAATCAGAGTTGAAGAAAGTTTTAAATGTAATATTGTCACTTGTTTCAGAGTTGAAGACAGTTTTGAATGTAATATTGTCATTTGTTTCAATCAGAGTTGAAGAAAGTTTTAAATGTAATATTGTCACTTGTTTCAATCAGAGTTGAAGAAGGTTTTGAATGTAATATTGTCATTTGTTTCAGAGTTGAAGAAAGTTTTGAATGTAATATTGTCATTTGTTTCAGAGTTGAAGAAAGTTTTGAATGTAATATTGTCATTTCAATCAGAGCTGAAGAAGATTTTGAATGTAATATTATCACTTGTTTCAATCAGAGTTGAAGAAAGTTTTTAATGTAATATTGTCACTTGTTTCAATCAGAGTTGAAGAAAGTTTTGAATGTAATATTGTCATGTGTTTCAATCAGAGTTGAAGAAAGTTTTAAATGTAATATTGTCATTTGTTTCAATCAAAGTTGAAGAAAGTTTTAAATGTAATATTGTCACTTGTTTCAGAGTTGAAGAAAGTTTTGAATGTAATATTGTCATTTGTTTCAGAGTTGAAGAAAGTTTTGAATGTAATATTGTCATTTCAATCAGAGCTGAAGAAGGTTTTGAATGTAATATTATCACTTGTTTCAATCAGAGCTGAAGAAAGTTTTGAATGTAATATTGTCATTTCAATCAGAGTTGAAGAAGGTTTTAAATGTAATATTGTCACTTGTTTCAATCAGAGCTGAAGAAAGTTTTGAATGTAATATTGTCATTTCAATCAGAGTTGAAGAAGGTTTTGAATGTAATATTGTCATTTCAATCAGAGTTGAAGAAGGTTTTGAATGTAATATTGTCACTTGTTTCAATCAGAGTTGAAGAAAGTTTTGAATGTAATATTGTCATTTCAATCAGAGTTGAAGGTTTTGAATGTAATATTGTCATTTCAATCAGAGCTGAAGAAAGTTTTGAATGTAATATTGTCATTTCAATCAGAGTTGAAGAAGGTTTTGAATGTAATATTGTCATTTCAATCAGAGTTGAAGAAGGTTTTGAATGTAATATTGTCACTTGTTTCAATCAGAGCTGAAGAAGGTTTTGAATGTAATATTGTCACTTGTTTCAATCAGAGCTGAAGAAAGTTTTGAATGTAATATTGTCACTTGTTTCAATCAGAGTTGAAGAAGGATACAAAAGAAGACAAAGACTTAAGGATGACCATGAGGAACATTTGAAGGTACACACTGCTATTTGTTTTTATGTATATCAAGATCTACACATGTGCTCAGCCATAAGCATATTTTCTGCTACTAGGTCCAATGTTAGAGGGCTAAAGTTTAAAATGTGTTTTGGGCTACTTAAATTCCACTTTCTAATTTTGAGCAGAGCGCATCCATACTTTCTCTCTTTCAGTGGATGCATGAGAGAGTTGTATTTTAGTGCATCCATACTTTCTCTCTTTCAGTGGATGCAGTTTCCCGCTTATGTATCTGTCTTTTCATTTTCCTTTACAATTTCATTTGCACTTTAGTGAGTAACCATGTGTGCTCTGACCTCTTTCTTACACAAGAAGATCTGCGATGCAGTGCACGAACTCTGTATCGCCGGTGAGGGTCTCCAATGTAATTTAGAAGATGGTGAAAATATTTTGTAGGAATTTTTATTTTTCTTATGAATTTTGCTCAGGCTGCAGCTTTCCAGCATGCTCTTCTTCAATTTTAAACTGCCAAAGGTTCTTTTACGTGTTCAACTTGAACACAGTATGTAGATTTTATCGTCCATCTCCAATAGGACTAGGAATTCAATCTCACCTACACTGAGATCAACGGTCTCTGTGAAAATATCCCAATGGCCCCCATGGGGGAGCAAACTGAGTACCTTTGAAATGAGAGATGAGCACCTAACCTCTACGTCACAGAGACCACACAGTGTGATATATGTATATTACAAGTCTGGGCTGGTCCAGATTATGGGTGTATCATGTTGGTGACATGCCCAGTGGTAGCCACAGTAGTGACATTTCGAAAAATAGTTAAACATTGAGATATGTTTTGTGGTCATACATTATTGATAGATGTCTTCTTTTGTTTGTTCTTCCTTCAGAAAATCAACATTAAACACAAGGAGATTGAAAGAAAGAGAGAAGTTTTACAGGAAGAAGAAAGACAAAGGTATTTTCCTGGTTTATAATGTGTCATATAATGTTCAGAAAACAATGGTAAAGTACTGGATGTATAAGTGGTGCCTAGAAAATCAACAACTCGTTTACTGTGGTTGATGATGACATACTGTAAAGCATGGTTTCCCAAGCTTCATTGTGCCACGCCCCACAAAAGCTTTTCCAAAATTCATATGCCCCACCCCTTTTTATTATTTTTAAACTTCGTAACGGGATTGTGAAACAACATTCATTTTTGTCAACAGACATACAAAAACCGATATATCGGTTTTGCAACATCATGAACATTAGTTAAACTCTGAACGAGTCCATTGCCCCCTTAACAATAAAATGCCCCTGTGGGCGTGGGCTCCATGTTGGGAAACAGGGCTGTAATGGATATGCTACAATTTTCATATAATATTCCATCAATAAAAGAAAACTAGTTGTGACAGACATGAAGTGTATACACAGAATGTTAGGAGTATCAAGAAGAGACTGGTTTAGAAATAAAGATATCAGGAAAAAAGTGGATACTGAACTTCATGAAGAAACAACAAATTAAATGGTTCAGCCTCATTAGCAGATTACCAACAGATAGAGCAACGCTAGTCAGATACAGTGGATACAAAGCAAAAGTCCGTCCAACAGAAAATCAAACAGCTACATAAACAGAACAAAACTCAAGTTGTTCTTATTAATCAAATCGACCACTCTTTGGGATCCGCCCGCGTGGTGTCTAGGCCTGCAAGGGAAGCAAAGAATAGTACCACTGCAACCTACAAGGCATGCCGTAAGAGGCGACTGATGTAGCTACCCTAGTAAATAAAAAGCACAGCAAAAATCGGATGTACTGGCCTACTTGTAGGCGCATAATTGCACAACATACCATTGTTCTTAGACAGATCACATACAAATCACACAGAGTGGTTAACAAGTGGTCGATATGGAGTGTTTGAAGAAATATACTTTTTTGTGATTTATGTGGCTTGCGTAGAGAATATGATTATGTTGCACCCTTGTTAGACCCGTACAGCATGTAGGACAGATACATTTCAATTTCATTTTTACAGTCTCTCTTGCCTGTCAGCTCATCCCTAAGTCTCTCTTGTCTGTCAGCTCATCCCTAAGTCTCTCTTGACTGTCAGCTCATCCCTAAGTCTCTCTTGCCTGTCAGCTCATCCCTAAGTCTCTCTTGACTGTTGTGTCCGAGCCGAAATTAAGGATGAAGTGTCCTCTCCATTTACGTCTAGCCTGGGCAGCTGATATTGGGAATGTGCCTTGACCATTTTACGCAAACCCCCTGTCTACTGTTTCACCCACAAGAAAAACAAAGTCCATTCGTTTAGTATCAAACAGGGTTTGACAGAAGATAGAATGGAATACACACATAACCATCAACTGGCTTAGGGCTCCTCACTCCGGATTTGTGGTCAAGGTTTACACCTCTAGCCATCAGTGCTTTTAACTTCTTCTGCACTTTTCAACTCCCAACAGAGCACCGATCTTCAATAAACTTCTTCCAGCTCTCCCTTGTTAACCCTTCCAATTCTCTACACATCTTGCCCATCCTTTTAATATCAGTCTCCAGCTATCTTCTCCATTTATTTCTAGACCTTCCATTACTCCTCTTTCTCTGCGTGTTCAAAAACAATGCCTGTCTTGAAATGCTTCCAGTGTGTCTTTTCAATGTGTGTTTCCTATCTTTCGTCATCATCTCTTCCTTTGTTCTTTTTCCACTGTTATCTGCTTAGTTTTTTTCTCCGAGTTTATTGTTTGCAATCTTTTTATACCATCTCAGTCTCTTCATTCTACGTAGACATTCATTATATCCTCTTTTATATCCTCTGTATATCTTGGACAGAGAAGAGAACAAATAGATCTATCCAGAAAGAACCCAAAATAAAAAAAAACTGACTGATGTTACAAATAAGAATGAGAAAATTGAAGTATTCTGGACATAAAGAGACACGAAGGACTGGAGAAGACCATCATGGAAGGAGGCATCCTGGCAAAGAAGAGAAGAGAAAGACCACAGAGAAGATGGATTCAGGATGTAACTGATGGTTTGAGCATGACCACTGCAGAGGCAGGACATCTGGCCTACGAGAGAGAAATCCTGAAAGACTTAAGGTGGCAAAGCTCTGTTCAGGACAAACTATTTGATAATGAAACATCCATTTACAAAGGTCTGTAGTTTTCTGTTAACCAAGTCTATGCTGTTAACTAACTAACAAAAAACTCTTTCACTTAAAATATTGATCTTTGACTATGATTGCCTTGTCCTTGCAGAAAAGAGAAAATTTTGAAGCTGCAGGGTCTATGGAAGGACATTGACAACAATCGACAGTCTTATGCCCAACGTCATGACAACTTCATTCACAAGGCTAGTCTTCCAGAGCTTGTGGATAAGTATAGGGCGGTGCTGGAGAGGATATGCATCAACCTTGCAGCTCAGGTACGATTTGTCTGAAAATACGTTGAAACTTCCTAATTGATAGACACTGTATTATGTAATCTTACAAGAACTAGAGGTTGTTATGTCATGTTATGCGATTGATATCATGGCACAATGGGCATTCCAATGCGTGCTCTGTCCTCCGCTGTAGTAGCCATCCTAAAGTCCATTTTCTCACCGTACCCATGAGAAGTTGATTAGTATATTTTCCCTCTACTACGAAGACGACACTGTCTGGCATGTCCAAACTTAGCTCCTAATTCTCTGACTCATTCCAGTGTCTGAGACTCGCCCATGGCACATAATGAGAGCGTACCGCATTGATGACATCGGCTCTGTCCATACTTCTGCCGACTTGAGTCGAAGCATTATTTGCAACAAAGTCTGCATGCTCGTTACCCTGCATTCCATCATGTCTAGGTGTGTACAGTCACGTCATTTTCTTGAGATGTGAGTTTCGAGGAACTGGATTTTCATTCTTATTGTTTGTATAATGGTCCATGATTCACAACCATAAGTAGCCACTGGAAAAATGTATGTTCTCAGTATTTTTAATTTTAATATTTCGCTGGTGCTTTGCCACATGTTCTTCATAGTGTTTAACTTCTTGATTGCTATTGCCAATCTTCTTGAGATCTCTTTGGAGCAGTCACCGTTATTGTTAATTATTGAGCCCAGATATTTGTAACTCTCTACACATTGTTCTTCATTGTTTAGTCTTACTGTAGTCCATCTATTTATTAAGTCTTACTATAGTCCATCTAATTATTAAGTCTATAATAATAATAATAATTCCTCTCGTACGTTACAAAGGGCCTGCAAGTAATTTCTCCATACCGCTCTATCCTGGGCAACTCGCTCAATCTCCTCCATGGAACTGAGACCGATATTTCCTGCCTCTCTCAGCAAAGTTAGCTTCAGGGTCTCCTTAGGTCGACCTCTCTTTCTTGAACCTTTGCATCCCACTTCAATGCCTGCTTTGATATTCGTTGATCATTTCTCCTCAAGGTGTGCCCAACATATCTCCATCTTCTCTTTCTTATAACAGTTGTCACTAGTGGTTGACCAGACATGTCTCTGATTTCATCACTTCTCCTGAATTCGTTCCATTTTATATTCATTATTTTTCGAGACATCTATTTTCAAAGGCATTCAACTTGCTTTCTATATCTTTAGTCATTTTCCAACTCTGTGGCATATGTTAGGATTGATACAACATTTGAATTGAAAATTTGTAATTTAGTTTTAATACTATACAACTTGCAGTTCCATATTTTATTTAGACTTTTAAAAGCTGATGTTGCTTTGCCAATTCGTATCATAATTTCTTTTTAACATTTCCTGTGCAATCAAAATTGCTAATTAAATAGGCGAACTGCTCTGTTATTTTTATTATTTTAGATTTCAGTGTGATATCTGCATTACTTGCCATAGGTGTCTTCAATATATTTGTTTTTCATAGTTTATCTGCAGTCCAACTTTTGATGCTATAGATGACAAGTTGTCTGTTTTTCTTTGCATATCTTGGTTGTTTCTACTTAACAAGACAATATCATCTGCAAAATCCAAATCTTCTAGTTGACTATTTTCTACCCAATTTCACCCCTGCAACATTTTCGCATCACCCAGTCATGGCCACTCCAAATAATAGCGGAGATAGAATACAGCCTTGCTTTACTCCGGTTTCAACCATAAACCAGTCACTGTGTCCACCATCAGTGCGAACTGCACACTGTGAACCATCATAGAGGCTCTTAATAATGTTTATTATTGTGTCTAGTATTCCATAGCATCTCAGAATATTCCACAGAGAGATTCTGTATAGACTATCAAAGGCTTTTTTAAATCGATGAAATTTAGTATGAGTGGTTGTTGCATATTAATATGTTCCTCCAAAATTAGTCGTAGGGTAATTATTTGGTCTAAGCAGCTTCTCCCAGGTCTAAAACCAGCTTGTTCTTCTCTCAGGGTTGTGTCCACTGCTCCTTTGATTCCATTAAGAATGATTTTGCAGAAAGTCTTGGTCATTACTGATAATAGGGTGATCCCTCTCCAGTTGTTGCAATCTTTGAGATCACCTTTTTGGGGATCTTAACAATTATTCCTTTTTTCCATTGATCTGGGACAGTTTCTTCTTCCCATACTTTATTAAATAGTTCTTGCACCTGGCTAATAGTTGTATCATCAGCGCTTTGAGCATTTCTGCAGTAATGTTGTCATCACCCGCTGCCTTATTGTTTATCAAGGAATGGATTGCCTCCTTGACCTCAGCTACACTTATCATTTCTTCGTTATTTGGTAGGGAGCTGTTTCTTGCCTCTTCGTCAAACTTGAGTAGTACTGGTGGATCAGGTCTATTTAATATTTCTTCAAAATGTTCTGCCCATCTTTTCTTCTGCTCGGTATCTGATGTTAGAACTTTACCATCTTTACTCTTGATTGGGCCACCCTTTGAAACAAAGTTCCAGTAAGTTGTTTTAGTGTATTGTATAGCATTTTACTGTTTCCAGTCTTAGCTGCACTCTTAACTGTAGTCCCATCTATTTATCAAGTCTTACTGTAGTCCATCTATTTATTAAGTCTTACTATAGTCCATCTATTTATTAAGTCTTACTGTAGTCCATCGATAAGTGTCTGGCCAAATGGATTAGAGAGCGGGCTCCGATTCAGGCGACCCAAGTAGATCCCTGGTACAGTCAATTATTTTTTGCTGTCAGGGGCATAAAGAAAAGTCCTAAGGTGAATAGGTTCAATGGTGACTACATTAGCCATGCGGCCATGAAATTTCTCAAGCTCATGTTCCCCCTGTTCTATACTGCCCTAAAATGTGGTAGCACAGGCACTAAAGACAATTTTTTTAAATGTTAAACTACTGTAATCCATCTATTTATTTCATTACATACAGGTACAGGCAGCAGAAGATAATCCTAATCTGGGTGAACTGATCAACAAATTTGAAGAAGACAAGGACAAGAGTTATAGAGCCCTCAGCTTTCTAGACAAGCAGATTGGTAAGGATTACAAACTTAATAGAGACTCTCATTTCTTCCCTGGAGTGTTGACCAGGAAGAATATCTGACATTTCATTGTAAGGATTACAATGGTTGAAATGTCTACTTCAAGACTGCCCCGAATATGATACACTGAGGTAAATTCACTGACCTAATGAAACAACACGAGACAAAAAAATACAAAGACCTCTGTGTGAGCTACAAAATAAAGTGAAGTATATACATATATAATTGTGGTTTGTATGTCTTCTTCTTTGCATTCGTTCTTTACAACCAATTTTAATCACTCTTTGTGATATGTTTGATTTTGCCAAGAACGTATATACGTTGCACATTGATTTGGTAGGCCCCTAAACGCATAGACTTCTACATGTTTAGGACATGTGCATCCGATTTCAGCCAATGGTTTGTATATGATCTGAGCCTAAGAGTGATTGTGCGCTGTGCCAGTTATGCGCCTATGTGTGCCTAGGCCAGCACAGAGAAAGGATACAAGAGAGAACATTGAATATTTAGACAGTATTTCAAGAGAATGAAATGAAGGAGGCTGGTCTGACCTGAAAGGATGGAGGCTGGTTTGACCTGAAAGCTATTTGCAAAAAAGCACACCTAACTCCAACTGAAGATGGAACTAAGACAATCCATGTAGGGAGTAAATGTACTATCTTCTGTACTATATCTCCTCTTCAATCTTGTTGTATTGCCAGGAAATATGTGTACATGGAAAACACTGTACATTGCATGAACACAAAAAGAGCAATGTTCAACACAATCTTTCTCCCCACATTATGCTATCAGTGCCAAACCTAGATGCTGACATCAAATGACAGAAGAAAGCTAGTCACAACAGAGATGAAGTGTCTAAGCAGAATGCTGGGGGTAACAAGAAGAGACTGGTTGAGAAATGAAGACAGGAAAAAAGTGGGTACAGCATCAGTACTAAACTTCATAAACAAACAACGAATTGGCTCGGCCACATAAGAAGATTTCCAACAGACAGTGCGATGTTGCTTCGATACAATGGATACAAAGTAAATGGCCAGCCATGCATAATGTGGACCTCATAGATAACAGAGGGGACGAAGGACATTATTTATGAAGCGCACACAAGGGCGCGTTCTAGAAATCTCTTCTTATCCTGACGCTGCTAGGCAAGACAAGATTGGATAAAAGTAAGAAAGCACTGTATTATATCTATATTTGTTAATATATCGAAATTAATTCTGACTAATCTGTTCTCAGGTGAGACAGAACAGAAACTGAGAGCAGATGAAGACAAGCAGAAAGAAATAGAGAGGAAGAAAGCAGAGAAAGCTGAAGATGTAAGTTGTAATTGTAACTTTTTATTGTTCATTTAAGTTCATTGAAGCTACTGGTACTGTGATCTAATGACTGACAGAAGAGAATTATACAGTTCTTTGAAGCTACTGATGCTGTGATTGACAGCCAGAAGAAGTGAATCATACAGTTCATTTACTAATTGGCTCCTATAAGCCGCTTGGAGTACCCATTTATTTGTTCTAGAATGACTTTAAAGAGAATTCATTTACCTACAAAATGGTATATTACTCCTAAAAATCTGTTAATAATTAAGAAAACTGCAGCTGAATTAATTTGTAAATACACCTTCTCCGTCTTCTCTTCCACCATTTATTTCTTTATAGAGTGGGGAGGGGGTGTAGTGAGCTTGTTATAATGCACTTTGTAAGCTGTTATCCTTTTTCTTAACCATTGGCAGGTTTGTAAGTTTTTTAAAATATTTTTGATGTCCTGCTCTATATTTAGCAACCATACAAATTCTTTGCATTAAAAATATATATATATGGCCTTTTCATCTTTACAGACGGTCAATTGGCAAGTGTTTTACTGTCATGTGACAACTTCTGAGTTTGCGCTTTTCTCTCGTCTTTCAGCTCATACATAAGTCTCTTCTCAAAAGACTAGCGCAATATATGAAAGAATAAAAATGGCCTTCAAGAGAAAATGATGCTGAATTGGTCTAGTAAGCAGCCAATAAAGAACTAACACTTATAGTATCATACATAAACATTAAATAGGTATATAATTTTGAAACTTTGCAAGTAAAAGATATTATTGATAGACAAAATAATCAGGTAAAAAGTCATCTTACAAACAGACTCAAAGTGACCGAAGCACAGAATATTCATCTGGCCCAAGCACAGATATTTGTTTCAATCACTGGTGTCTTCATAAGGACAGTAATCTGAGTTATTAGAATCCATTTTATCACATAATTTGTGATTTTGGCTGGAGCAAGTTGGATGGTTCTACAAAATGGCAAGTGGGAAATGAGGTGTGCTTCAGTCAACAAGATTTGACATCTAAAAATAGATAGTTAATTTTTTTTACAATTATTTATGAAATTATCATATGTTTTGCATTAGTTAACATAAATTTTACGAACTTAAATGCAAAATGAATACAAACTTACGGCCACTTAATCAGGCATGTTGCATCGATCATAAATGATCCAAATCACATCCCAATGTTTACAGGTTAGGGCTGTTCTTGATGCTGTCACTCCATCTTTTGCATGGTCTTCCTCTTGCTCTGTACTCTTTATAATTTTCTGTGGTAGGCGATACCAGGGCATTCTTGTCAGGTGTCCAAACCATTTAATCTGTTGTTCTTTTATGAATTGCATGACTGGTTTCACATCCACTCTTCTGATTTCTTAATTTCTAATTTTGTCTCTTATTGCCACACCTGCAGCTCTTCTAAGACATTGCATCTCCTTCGCTATGACTTTCCGCTCATTAGTTGTTATTAACCATGTTTGACACTGGTAACATAGTGTTGGTCAGAGAATCGTTCTTATAATACCTCTGCAATGGGAAAATAGTACCTAAATTAAATTTAGCCACAACTTGTTTTCAATTCAGTAGCTAATCAGTTAAAGCTAATGATGCTGTGCTCTAATAACTGACAAAACATAGAAGAGGAAGAAGATGCGATGATAACAAATTTGTTCTCTCCCGCAGGATAAAATACAACATGCAGCTGTAGCTCAAGACTTGGCAGGTATGTAGATAAATAACAGCTTAGATCATCATCATTGGCCTCTTTCATTGCTCATTTGAAGCACATCAGACTTGTCTCATGCTCAGATCATGCTCAGATCTCCCACCAAGCATGTATTTCAGTATTTTAGACTATTATAGTCCCAATATGGAAGAACAAAAGAGAGTGTGAAACATACAGGGGTATCTCTCCTTTGAGCCATATAGGAAAAATGTTTGCAAAAATATTGGAGCAAAGAGCAAAACATATATTAGAGCCCCAGTTAAGCAATAGCCAGTTTGGGTTTAGGAGGGTAAGAGCTGCACAGACACAATATTTACACTAAGACAGATCTGCGAACAAACAATTGAATACAATCAAAGTAAACAACTTATATTTATAGGCCAAGAAAAGGCATTTGATAAGAGTAAACAGGTGCAAACTATGGAAGATCCTTGAAGAATATGGCGTCCAGGGACAATTATTAGGTAATATCATGACCTTATATCAAGATAGCCAGATTACAGTAAGAACAACAGAAGGAATGACCAACTGGTTCTCCATTACATCAGGTGTTAGACAAGGTTGTGTCCTCTCACCACTACTCTTTATTGCATATATGGATAAAATAATAATAATTCCTCTCTACGTATACTTACAAAGGGCCTGCAAGTAATTTCTCCATACCGCTCTATCCCAGGCACCTCGCTCAATCTCCTCCATGGAACTGAGACTGATATTTCCTGCCTCTCTCAGCAAAGTTCGTTTCAGGGTCTCTTTAGGTCGACCTCTCTTTCTTGAACCCTTTGCATCCCACTTCAATGCCTGCTTTGATATTCTTTTATCATTTCTCCTCAAGGTGTGCCCAACATATCTCCATCTTCTCTTTCTTATAACAGTTGTCACTAGTGGTTGACCAGACATGTCTCTGATTTCATCACTTCTCCTGAATTCGTTCCATTTTATATTCATTATTTTTCGAGACATCTATTTTCAAATGCATTCAACTTGCTTTCTATATCTTTAGTCATTTTCCAACTCTCGCTACAAACGTATCAGTAGCGCTCACTTAGTAATGTCCCTTTGTTGCGCTTAGATACCCTTTGTTTACATTCCTGGGCAAGGTTACTAAATGGCGATATTTTAGTCGGTTTATATATCCCTTTAAATTCCCGTGTTGTTAATGTAAAAACACACTGTATACTATTATGCTAAAATATAATCAATTTTCATATGTAGCTCTCAAATTTTGTGCAGTATCACTGTGTTATATAATATAATTATGAAGTTATATCTGTATGAACTAGTCACACTCTAACTACCTGAGGATGTGCAAATTACACTGATGGGGTATGTTGTTAATCTTCATTGCAGTAGAAATATCACGCTACAAAAATATACGTTTAGTTTTTTGATAAGGTAACACATTAACGATACTAAAAATATTTTTTTAATCTGGTTGTGGAAAAAATTGTAGTTCATGGTGTAGTTCACTATGTCTGGTAGCTTAAAACTTTTAAAGACAAAGAGGTATTTATAAAATTACTATTAAATTGCATATATATTTAACATATCTCAACATACCAAAAGATATATTTAAATCACAATAACATAAATTTACACATCTATTTCCATAAATGCATAAGGATCTAGTTTACTTCTTCATGAAATATGTAATGTTTAACATAATTAATTTATACTTTCACAATAATACTTTCATTTCTAAATATACTGCTAATGGTAGTTCAAACAAAAATACATATCTCCAAACATTGACAATACACATTTATAATATAATTATACAATTTTACTAGCCCACATTAGTCATGATTACGTAGTCTACAATTTTAATTCATAATTTACTCATACATACTTGCATACATACTTGCCTTAGGAAAATAATGAACATCAAATGGCAGGATATGATCCCAGATACAGAGGTCCTAAAAGAGCTGCTCTTCCCAGCATCTACACAATCTTGATGCAATCACAGACAAGATGGGCAGGACATGTGGCTCGAATGCCAGATTGCAGAATACCAAAACGACTCTTTTATGGTGAGCTGCAAAGTGGTAAACGCTCACAGGGGCCTAGAAAAGCGATTCAAAGATACACTCAAGAACTCGATGAAATATTTTGGCATGGATGTCAACAACTGGGAGAATGCTGCTCAAGACAGATCAGCCTGGCGCACACTTCTTGACACGGTTCCTCAGCCTGCGAGGCAGATAAAACAGCATGGATAGAGCAAAGACGTCAAAACAGAAAGGCAGTAAAACTTCCCACAAGTGCAAGTGTACCTTGCCCACACTGTACATGAACATTTCAAGCCCGTATCGGGCTCACTAGTCATCTACGCACACACAGACAAACATAGCGCAACTACATTCCCTTGGATGAAAATTTGTGTGGTCATCATCACCCGTGATGGACGAGCATCATCACTTGCTGACATGTAGAATGCTTACCTAAGACATCTCACAAACACACATTACACATATGTATATAACTGTTCTAAATTGTTATAAAGACAGCTAGACAACACACAATACAGCAGGGAAAATTAAAATTGTACATCCCACAGGTCTACTGTTATTTAAACTTTATGTTTTTCACAGTGAACTTGTGTATTTACAGTTGGATAAGTTTGTAGCAGCTGTGTATTTATGATAAATTGTAATTCCTTAGTTTTATTTCTTATACCACAAGCTCTTTTCTCTATACCAGCTACCATTGAATGTACAACTTCTCCTCCTTGTTCTCTAAAAGCCCAATCCAAAACCATTAAGTCTGATCCAGTTTGCACAGTGATGTTCTAGTATGTGTTGTTTTGGAATTATTTTATCTGGAAAATACAGTCTGTATATTGTCATGTAATCCTGTATTGCTAATTGTATTTCTGGAACTGTGTCAGCATGGATTGGTCTACTGTGTGAGATGTAATTGTGAACTTTTTCAAATGACGTATTTAATGAATTTAAAATGTCTCTTGTGATCAATGCAATATTTATCATATCCTGATTCTGTGTGTACAATTGTGTGTGTGTAATGACATCTTCTGTGAGATCTTTATATACTTTACATGTTAAGTATTTATGACAGTGGTTACCAACAAAAGCTCTACTATGATATGCCTGTGGTGGGATTTTGTGTTTATCGAATACTTTATCTAACTGAACACACTGGACCAGACCTATCACACAGTGCTACAAACTCAAGTTCTAATAGACTTGCTTGTGCTTTTTTAATCTTAGTATAGCATTTTATTTTCTCCTCCTCACTTTCACAAACTAATAAATCTGCATGTAACTTGTTCATTTATAATTTGAGCATTTCTGCCTGATTGGTTATTGGTTACTAAACTGACGTCATTGCACTCCGGACAGACCCATAGGTGCTCAGTCTCCCCCAAAAGATATCGAAGAGTATGCATACTGATGGTGCCTGTGGCTCGCTGATTAAACACACCTCTCACTCTACCTCTCAGGCATCCAGTTCGACTTGAACAACGGGTAACTCCAAACTGCTTAAATCGCTTGATCGATTCAACATCGATTTTAGTGTCCTCATCCAACAGAGAGTCGCGAAGAGACCGAAGAATATCCCCTTATCCATCTTCAACTCCCCAACAATCGATGCTGTTGATGCAAGCCTGTCCGCCTCTCATTACCGTAAACACCCGCATGCCCAGGACAGTATATCCACGTAAGCCACTGGAGGTTAGAAACTTCTATAGATGACATCCACTCATACCGAAACCTGCCCTTCTGGATCTTGTGAAGCATCGACTGAGAGTCAGATACAACAACTGCCCCAGTAAATGAAGTCCCAGAAATCCAATGGAGGGCAGCAGTAACGGCCTCAACCTCCATCCTCATACTAGAAGTAGTTGTCCTGTATGCCCCACTTCGCTCTGCAACAACCCTACCATGCGCATTAGCCAAGAAACCCCAGCCGGATTTCTCACCACGTTGAACCGACCCATCGGTATATACAATAACATCATCATCCCTTGCATTATCTTCTATCAGCTGCTTAACTGATGCTAAATTCTGCCTGATGCTAATTATTACCTTATCTTATCTTAACCACTATATTGTTAAGATAAGATAAGATATTAATAGGCTAATTATTACCATATTGTTAAATATTGTATGGTGTTTGAACTAGTGTGTTCTTTTTCTATGTTTACCATGATATCTCTGTCTATACTGTCAGCTGCTTTTTCTCAAATTGGAGCTTGTAAGCAGTAATAAAAATTATTTGCTGTTACTATATATTATATATATAATTTTTCTGTTGATATGGGATGTAATTGAAGTCACATAACTTGACTGCATAAACAGCATTTAGTTAAGAGCAATTTATTTCAATCCTAATAATATGTTCTATTATTTATTTTGTACTCATAACTTACAATAGCATAATGTTACAATTCTTAATTAGATCTCCAAAACATAATGTAGTCGGTCGTTGATAATATTCAGATAATGTCTTCTGTCATCAATGGGATGATTCTATATAGTCACATTCAGCTAGGAATTTATAATACTAAACTAGATATTCGATACAAATATCAACCACACAGCAGAAATACAGCAAAACAGTTTGGAAATTATGCTTAGAATTACCGTTTATCGCTTTGTAAATAACAAAACTATTTTTAAAAAGGTCAGAGAGAACGTGCCATAGTAGTCGGTGAAAGTAACATCGAAACAAAACAGGGTCGTCGCTCTAGCGATCACAAGTTTGGAGCTTCAAGATAACACCTGACAATAAAACTTGCACACAAGAGAGAAGAATCATTCATCATTTTGAAAATGTATGATTCAGTGACATTATTCGTATTGATCGTATGAAAATGTGCTGTTTAATAGCTGTACCTGCGCAAAAAGTAGCGGTGTACAAAATAATTGAGGTGACCCTTCGTAAATGTCTCGTTATATGTAGATTTTCCTTATGAAATGTTTATACACTATTCAGGCAGTGTGGAATACTTTAAAGTTTATTAAAAATTTCAGATTTTCTGAAAAAACGTGACATACAAATATACTAACCTGATTTCTTTTACACAGTTTCACCGATTCACATTACATTCAAAATGGATGCTATTATGATCTTTTTTTATTACCCAGCATTCAATGCGCGAAGAATGTCTTGTGTCTTACTAAAAGAGCGGTATTTCATTGTAGATGTGGACGGGCTAGCATATGTTAGGATTTATACAACATTTGAATTGAAAATTGTAATTTAGTTTTAATACTATATAACTTGCAGTTCCATATTTTATTTAGACTTTTAAAAGCTGATGTTGCTTTTCCAATTCATATCATAATTTCTTTTTAACATTTCCTGTGCAATCAAAATTGCTACCTAAATAAGCGAACTGCTCTGTTATTTTTATCATTTTAGATTCCAGTGTGATATCTGCATTACTTGCCATATGTGTCTTCATTATATTTTTTTTTTCATAGCTTATCTGCAGTCCAACTTTTAATGCTATAGATGACAAGTTGTCTGTTTTTCTTTGCATATCTTGGTTGTTTCTACTTAAGGCAATTTCATCTGCAAAATCCAAATCTTCTAGTTGACTATTTTCTACCCAATCGATGCCAGTTTCACCCCAGCAACATTTTCGCATCAGCCAGTCAATGGCCACTCCAAACAATAGTGGAGATAGAATACAGCCTTGCTTTACTCCGGTTTCAACTATAAACCAGTCGCTGTGTCCAATGGATAAAATAACTCGAGTCAAATTCAGATAATGATAAAATAAATTAACTGCTGTTTGCAAATGATCAGTGCCTGATACATGCAAATGATCAGTGCCTGATACATCAAAATGAACAAGATCTACAACATCATATTGACACCTTGAACAAAAATTGTGTAAAACATGACATGAAAATCAATAGCACTAAAACAGAAATAATGAATATGGGAAGAAAACATAATAATCTAGACATCCATGTCAATGGCACTAAAATAAACCAAGTGAAAGAATTCAAATACTTAGGAAGCATATTCACAGAAGACGGAAAACTGGATAGAGAGATAGAGGCTAGAGTGCAAAAGCAAATGCTGTAACCTACCAGCTAGCCCCACTGTTAAGGCACCCAAAAATTTCACAGGCAGCTAAGCAACAGATGATCAACAGCATTTTTATACCTACTTTGTGTTAACAGATCCAAACATGGACATTGAGTTGAGCAAAGCGCAGTCACAAAAATAACTACATGTGAAATGCGTTGCCTGCGAAAAGTTACCAACAACATAAGAAAAGACAGAATCACTAACATCAGCATAAGAAAGAAAATTGGCACAAAACTGTGCTTGAATTACATAGAGAAACAAAGAATGAAGTGGTTTGGCCACTTAATAAGAATGCATCCAAACTCCACAGTATACAGAGTCTTCTACAACAGAACATCAGGAAAGAAGGCAAGATGAAGACCACGGAAAAGATGGTTAGATGGCGTAGCAGAATCCTGTGAAAGAGCAAAGATAACAATCACACAAGCCACCAGAACAGCGCAAGACAAAAACAGAAAACCACGACACTGGGCAACAACCGGTAGCAGTGTGACGACAAAAGAAGAAAGAAGAAGACTAACAACCGCCCGTGTGGTGTTGAGCCCACAAGGGAAGCAAAGAATAGTACCTCTGCAACCTACAAGACGCGACTGATGTAAGAGGCGGCTGATGAAGGACCTAGGAAGCTGCCTAGTAAATAAAAAGAGTTGCAGAAGTCGGATGTGCTGACCTACTTGTAGGCGCATAACTGGCACAATGTACAATCGCTCTTAGGCTCAGATCACATGCAAATCACACAAAGTGGTTAACAAGTGGCCATTGTGGAGCGTAAGAAAAAGATGAAGACTAACCTGGACAGTTTTGCGATGACTGCACTAACCATGCCACCATTAAATTCTTCAGGCTCATGTCCCCACCACCCTAAAAGTTACAACACAGGCAGTAATGATAGTTTTTAATAAACAATTGTTGTTGTGTTATCTACAGTGCAATCATTAGTCTACGTCTTGAAAGATTATGAAGCCAAGTCAAAGGAGCTGGCCCAAGTGGAGACAGCTATTCGACCTTTTATTGAAAATGCTCAAGTATGTTTATACTATAACAATTATTCCTGTTTTTGCTCCTACTGTTGGTACCGTTAGTTCATTTATCATCAATTATATACATTTTTGGTATATTTCTCATAAGTTATACTATTTATTATAAATTATACCAATTATCATAAATTATACCATCATCATCAAGGTGCGTATCCTTTATAGGACGTTGCTCTCTTTGCAGCACATCTGAAATTCACTCTGTCTCTAGCTAGTTCACCCACTTCTTCGTCAATGGTCATGTTCATGGTTTCTTTAATATCTTGTAGCCATCTTCATCTTGGTCTGCCTCTGCGTCCTGGGACTCTAGTATTGTTCTTTCCACCATTTATCATAAATTATACCAATTATCATAAAATGGGGCTTCCTCCCAGGGATTGGGGGATATATTGGGAGAAGAATTCAGAGTTTTGAATTATAGCTAGCGAGCCACACAAAAAAACCCACCGTCTAACTAAAGTACGTGATTGATTGATTGATTGATTGGACCATCATCATTGCACTTTGTTGAGTAACTATGGATGCTCTGATCTTGTCCTTACACAGAAAGATCTCAGCGGCGGTACACGAACACCGTAGCACCAGCGAGTGTCCCCAATGTAATTTAGAAGATAGTAAAAATATTTGGTGGGAATTTTGTTGTTTAATCTTTCTCTGGTGTAGAGGTCAGGTGCTCTCCTCTCATTCCAAAGATACTCTCTTCCACCTGGAGCCATCCAGATATTTTTAGAGATATCCGTGATCTCGGTGTAGGTGAGTTCCCAGCCTATCGGAGACGGACAATAAAACAGTTTCAATGTTCATGTTGAGCATGTAAAAGAAGCCTTGGCAGTTCAAAATCAAGAACAAGAAGAGCAGGCTAGAAAGCCGCTGCCCTGGCAAAAATTCATTAGATAGATTTTAAAATTCATTAATTAAAGTACTTTTCAATGTTATGTTGTTTTTTTCAGAACAAATCGTTCAGGTTCAGCATACAACGGGCTGTCAATACTCCAATCAACGCCATATCTGACTACAGTGGACCTCATTTGATGGACAAGTTAAAAAAACTAAGAGATTTGCTTCAAGGAAATGTTGCCAGTTTGTCTGGCAACAACAGGACAGGAAATGTTACTCCAGAAGTGCTTCTATTTTGTCAAAATCTGGTAGCAAAGATGTTAGTGGTGAGTTGGTTGTGGGGTTGGAAGGGAAGGGGTTCCATGCTGAATTAGTTATGTAGGCATGATTGTAAGGATGGTACGGATGTCTCTGAGGTCAGCAAATCATAGATGAAACATGATGCTAAGAACCGTGTTAAATGTCCAATTTTTTCACATCCAAACACTTTTATGAACAACACCAGAAAGGACAGTCAACAACTTCAGCATGAGAAAGAGAGTTGGCACAGAACCTTGCTTGAATTACATTGGCAAACAAAGAATAAAGTGATTTGGACACTTAATAAGAATGAAACCAAACTTCACTGTATACAGTCTTCTACAACAGAACATCATGAAATAAGGTGAGAGGAAGGGAGTGAAAATGAGATACAGACAGCTAGCATAATCCAGTAAAAATAGCCACAAAATATCACCTAAGCCACTAGAACAACAGCGCAAGACAAAAACAGAAAACCACAACATTGGGCAGCAAACCAGTAACAGTGTAATGGCAAAAGAAGAAGATGTGTTGCCGCTGGGAATATGCATGCACTTAGTATTCTAACTTTGTTTTCCTATCTATGCATGCACTTAGTATTCTAACTTTGCTTTCCTATCTATGCATGCTCTTAGTATTCTAACTTTGTTTTCCTATCTATGCATGCTCTTAGTATTCTAACTTTGCTTTCCTATCTATGCATGCACTTAGTATTCTAACTTTGCTTTCCTATCTATGCATGCACTTAGTATTCTAACTTTGTTTTCCTATCTATGCATGCACTTAGTATTCTAACTTTGTTTTCCTATCTATGCATGCACTTAGTATTCTAACTTTGCTTTCCTATCTATGCATGCTCTTAGTATTCTAACTTTGCTTTCCTATCTATGCATGCACTTAGTATTCTAACTTTGTTTTCCTATCTATGCATGCACTTAGTATTCTAACTTTGTTTTCCTATCTATGCATGCACTTAGTATTCTAACTTTGTTTTCCTATCTATGCATGCTCTTAGTATTCTAACTTTGTTTTCCTATCTATGCATGCACTTAGTATTCTAACTTTGTTTTCCTATCTATGCATGCTCTTAGTATTCTAACTTTGTTTTCCTATCTATGCATGCACTTAGTATTCTAACTTTGCTTTCCTATCTATGCATGCACTTAGTATTCTAACTTTGTTTTCCTATCTATGCATGCACTTAGTATTCTAACTTTGTTTTCCTATCTATGCATGCTCTTAGTATTCTAACTTTGCTTTCCTATCTATGCATGCACTTAGTATTCTAACTTTGTTTTCCTATCTATGCATGCTCTTAGTATTCTAACTTTTGTTTTCCTATCAGTTCCATTTCTTACTGCTTTTAGTTTCAGTTTTTATAAGGCCATGTTTGTCTTCTTTTGATTTCCTTCATTCTATTTCCTTCTTTTGTTAACAGGGAACTGAGATATATCAAAACTGTTGATATCTTCTCTCCGTTGATTAAATATATTCTTTGTCTCATGCTTGTTCTATTAGTTATTTCATTTTTGCCACATTGAGATATCATCATCATCAAATAGCTTGTTCTGAGCAGAACTTTCTCCCACCCCAACTGTCCTCTGGAATTTCTCTCTCTCATAGACCAGATGTCCTGCCTCTGCAGCCGTCATGTTCAAACCATCAGTTACATACTGAATCCATCTTTTCCGTGGTCTTCTTCTCTTTGCCGGTGTGCTTCCTTCCATGATGGTCTTCTCCAGCCCTTCATGTCTTTTTATGTGTCCAAAATATCTCAATTTTCTCTTCCTTATTTGTAGTATCAGTCAGCTTTCCTTGATTTTGAGTTCTTTCTGTATAGATCCATTTGTTCTCTTCTCTGTCCATGATATGCAAAGGACTCTTCTGTAACACTTATATTCAAAAGCACATATATGTTTTTCCACTGCCTTATTAAATGTTCATGCTTCACAACCATATATTGAGATATAGATTTTGTTTTTCTTATGCGCTGCCATTATTAATTTCTCAAATCCTTTTTTATTTTACTGTAACACTGTATCGTCTGCATTTCTTAGTTGATTTCTTGTCCTGCACTTATAAAAGGATTGTATTATTATAATTCAGGTATTGACTTCTTTGACATGTTTTTAGTAAACAAGTTTAGTCTTATCTCTTTGTTTGTTTTTGTTTATACAGAAAAAAGGAGAGGAGCAGGTAACTTCCAAGCATGAATCAGCTTTTCCTATTGGCACAGTGGTTGTTGCCCTTTGGCAAGAGTTTCCAATAGTTGGTGAGCTGTTCTTGGCACACTTGCAGTCTTTGTGTCCTTATGTTTTGCCCATGTATCCTACACGCCAGACAGGCCAGTCAAGTTTAGACTACCACAAGTGAGTACTTCCACATTTTAAAATAAAGTCTGGGGTTGCCAATAGCGTAGTTGATAACACCCTGTGCTCAAGGTGAACACATAAAATAACCGTTGACAGTTGAAAATCAATACGTAGGCTGCAAAACTGCAACCTAGGCAAAGCTAAGAATCTTTCAATCAAATGTGAAGTCAATGCTGTTATATGGCTCGGAAACATGGAGGACAACAAAAGAAACCACCAGAAAACTACAGACCTTCATAAATGGATTTTACGTAGAATAGAGGGACTGAGATGGTATGATAAGATTACAAACGAGGAACAGAGAAAGAACTAAGCAGATACCAGTAGAAAAAGAGCTAAGGAAGAGATGCTGAAGATAGATAGAACACACATTGAGAAAACCAACTGGAAGCATAGCAAGACAGGCACTGTTTTGGAGCCCGCAGGGAAAGAGCAGTAGGGGAAGGCCTAGACATACCTGGAGAAGAGAGCTGAAGACTGATATTAAAAGGATAAGTAAAACATGGAAAGGATGTCAGCATAGAGAAAGAGCTGGGAGAAGTTTGCTGAAGACCTGTGCTCCGTTGAGAGTTGAAAGGGGAAGAAAATTTTTTTCAAAATTACATCTGTAACCCTAGCTGGTGCTACAAAGTTCATTTACTGCTGCTGAGATCTTCCTGTGCAAGAAAGAAATTGGGGCACACATGATTTTGATCAAATATAGTTAGTTTTCATCATCATTGCACTTTGCATGCCCTGAATGCTGACAGGCACAACAGGAAGAGAGAGAAAAGTCAAGAAAGATTGTGTTAGAAAAAATGCCAGTGCTATATTATATTTGAAACGCAGAATTGAAAAACTGATATCAATATTTTGGATAAGTTTCAGCCCAATGTTCTATGTACAATGTTCTATTTGGGAGCAGAAAGAAATTTGAGAAAATCTATTGTTGAAAATATTTCTTAGTCATTTATGGCAAAATCTCAAGAATTTGTATCTATCTGATTGGATACTGAAAATCATGGCATATCCTTTACAGGACGTTACCATCAAGCACAGTAAACGAGTCGTTGATTTTCTAGGCACTACTTATATGTTCAGTAGTTTGCCATTGCTTTCTGAATAGTGAGGGCTATTTTTATTGTTAGTAAAAATCCACTGTGACAAATTTGCTTCCAAATTTCCCACCACAGAGTTTGAACCAGGTACTCTTGGGTTGTGATTGAGCTCGCCACCGCTAAGCAATACACCTTGTATCTAATTCCCATATGGAATGGAACCAATATGAAAACAAATATCAGAATACTAAGAGAATGCATATTCCCAGAGGCAACATGTTGGTAGGAAGCAGGGACATTTAACAAGACAACGGAAAATCACATATGTGCTTTTGAATATGTGTTGCAGAATACTCCTCTGTATATATTGGACAGAGGATAAAACAAATAGATATATCCAGAAAGAACTCGAAATCAAAGAAAACTGGCTGATGCTACAAATAAAAATGAGAAAATGGTAGTATTTTCCACATTTAAAAGGCAGGAATTGGAGAACACCATTATGGAAGGAGGCATACCGGCAAAGAGGAATGTTATACTTTGGTACATGTTCATTGTTAGTGGTTTGTTTGGCGCTAGCTGGAGGCAAGCTGTTGTCTTGATATTATCCTTAGTGATAACGACGATAGTACAGAGCACAATAATAGGACAAACTCTATCGTGAAGACTTCATATTCATTTATTAAGTGATGTTACTTCATGTGGTCAGACAAAACACTTCCGATTCTCTCAAGTGTTTATGTCGTTTTTTATTTCTTGTTTACTAACGTTACTACGCCGTCACTACACAACTACGTCGATTAGTTTTACTACGTCAGGTCTCGTTTAGTGTTGCCACTCTGCTTATAGTGGACAGATGCAGATTTAGTACGCAAAACACTACAGTCAACTAATAAAATATCTAAATATCTACAAACTACACACTAAAGCTAACTGTCTGGGGCTGACTTCTACAGGAAGACCACAAAGATGATAGATTCAGTGTGTAACTGATGATTTGAGCATGACAGCTGCAGAGAAAAATTCCAAATAATGAGAGAAAGATTCCGAAAGACTGTTAGAGTACTAAAGTTCTGCTCAGGACAAGCTATTTGGAAGATGAATCATGTCTAAGAGAGATGGATTAGCGTAATACATAAAGCATTTGCTTATCAAATCAGGCACAAGAAGGTTGTCGGTTCAGTTCGACACTCAACGTTCCAGAAAAGGAATTGGTTCACCTATCTCCTGCACACTCTGTGCTAGAAACATGAAGTAACAGTCACTTCATACATGTAGGTCTTAAAAGGCTATAGTGCATTTTTTGGTTTGCTTTAACATTGCCCAAGAAGACTATTTTTACTACATTTTTAACATTTTCTTGTTTGTTTTAATATTGCCCAAGAAGACTACTTTTATTACATTTTTGTGTTTGTAGGTCACTTGGATACAAGGTATCAGAAGATGGTACAATTGAAGAACAGGACAAATTTCTCCGACGTATGTCTGGTCTTATGAGACTTTACTGCTCTTGTATGGTGGCACACCTGCCTCCTGGTGTCAGTTCACCACATCCGCACGGATTGGATAATGCTTGGAAGTGGTTAGCCCGGACTATGAACCTTGAACCTCATCCAGATGTAACTGCTGCTTTGATCCATGATGTCTTGTCTGTAACCGGTCATTCACTATTTAAGGAATATCGCATCCAATTTGCCAAGTTACTTTACCTTGTGTACAAAAACTACATTCCAAAATTGGAGAGTGTCTCAGTCACAAATGCAGCAGTTGAGAGACTCAAGATTTTTCTGGATTCTGCTGTACAGAACTCAAGTATACCTCCTCCGGAAGGCTTGTTGTCGCGAACTTCTTTTCAAACAACCTGATCCAGTATAATATCTACTATGTCATCATTATCTATCCCCTATCAGAACTTGACTCTCATCAAAGCAGCTCTAAAAGCATCTGCTCTGCTGCACCGTACTCAGCTCATCAATGACATTGTGCACCTATCTTCTCCTTGGTCTTCCTCTCCTTTGTCTTTCCGGCATCATGTCCGCCCCTCCCTCCTCCTCCACCTTCACAGAATGATCATCTTCAGATAATCAAATCGTTTTATATATATATCCAAAGTATCTCATTTTTATATTTTTTATTCAACTTCATGCACCGAATACATTGAAAGACAACAAATGCAGTATTTTGGACATTTAATGAGAATGAAATACAACCAACCACCAATAACAACATACAATAAAAGAGATCAGGTACTAGAGCCAAGGGAAGACCAAGAAAAGATGACTAGACAATATCGAGGCCACAGTAAATAAACACAGATATAACACAACAAGGGTGACTCATCTGGCCCTGGAAAGCAAGCTCCTACGCTTAACGGCAAGAGTGGACAACCAATTCCAACATCCACTTTGGGATAGACAATAGTTTAACTTGTGTCCGAACACCATTGCCTGGGGTACAACAATCACTGTAAATAAACAGTATCCGTAGAACTATAAATAATCTGGATAAAAAAGATAAGGAACCATCTGGATTTGACTGCCCAATATGGCTACATTCTCTATTAAATGTTATTCTCTCATCTTCTTTGCGTTCGTTCTTTATGACCAATCTTAATCACTCTTTGTGATATGTTTGATCTTTGCCAAGAACGTGTATACGTTGCACATTGGTTTGGTAGGCCCTAAGCGCATAGACTTTTACACGTTTAGGACATGTGCATCCGATTTGAGCCAAACCTCCTTAGTCGCCTCTTACGACATGCGTGGCAGGTAACAGTGGTTCTATTCTTTACACTCCAAATTTGGGCCCTGGTAATTATTCTCTCATCACCTTATATCAAAATTGTAAATAAAATATGTGAAATTATTTTTGATTTGTTCATTGTTTAATGATTATTCATATTGTAGAAGAACAGGCTGGAAAGCCGCTGCTGGAGCAAAATTCATTGGAAAGATTAATAAATAAAATTCCTACAAAATTTGTTCGCCTCGCGGTAGTATAGAGTTCATGCACTGCCACTGAGATCTTGCTGTGTAAGAAAGAGATCAAAGCACACACGGTTACTCACCGAAGTGCAATGATGAATTCAATCAATCAAGTCTGTCAAATGTGCTGCTAACCTTGGAGATTCTGATGTTCACTTCATTGTCAATGATATTGTTTTAGGACAATATGTTAAAGAGGTACACACATCTATTCACAACTTTCTCCATGTATTTTGCTCATTTTTCACTTCATTGTCAATGATATTGTTTTAGGACAATATGTTAACGAGGTACACACATCTATTCACAACTTTCTCCATGTATTTTGCTCATTTTTCACTTCATTGTCAATGATATTGTTTTAGGACAATATGTTAGTGAGGTACACACATCTATTCACAACTTTCTCCATGTATTTTGCTCATTTTTCACTTCATTGTCAATGATATTGTTTTAGGACAATATGTTAACAGGTAACACATCTATTCACAACTTTCTCCATGTATTTTGCTCTTTTTTCACTTCATTGTCAATGATATTGTTTTAGGACAATATGTTAACGAGGTACACACATCTATTCACAACTTTCTTCATGTAGTTTGTATAACGAGGTACACACATCTATTCACAACTTTCTCCATGTAGTTTGTATAACGAGGTACACACATCTATTCACAACTTTCTCCATGTAGTTTGTTTAACGAGGTACACACATCTATTCACAACTTTCTCCATGTAGTTTGTATAACGAGGTACACACATCTATTCACAACTTTCTCCATGTAGTTTGTTTAACGAGGTACACACATCTATTCACAACTTTCTCCATGTAGTTTGTATAACGAGGTACACACATCTATTCACAACTTTCTCCATGTAGTTTGTATAACGAGGTACACACATCTATTCACAACTTTCTCCATGTAGTTTGTATAACGAGGTACACACATCTATTCACAACTTTCTCCATGTAGTTTGTATAACGAGGTACACACATCTATTCACAACTTTCTCCATGTAGTTTGTTTAACGAGGTACACACATCTATTCACAACTTTCTCCATGTAGTTTGTATAACGAGGTACACACATCTATTCACAACTTTCTCCATGTAGTTTGTTTAACGAGGTACACATATCTATTCACAACTTTCTCCATGTAGTTTGTATAACGAGGTACACACATCTATTCACAACTTTCTCCATGTAGTTTGTTTAACGAGGTACACACATCTATTCACAACTTTCTCCATGTAGTTTGTATAACGAGGTACACACATCTATTCACAACTTTCTCCATGTAGTTTGTTTAACGAGGTACACATATCTATTCACAACTTTCTCCATGTAGTTTGTATAACGAGGTACACACATCTATTCACAACTTTCTCCATGTAGTTTGTATAACGAGGTACACACATCTATTCACAACTTTCTCCATGTAGTTTGTATCACAAGGTACACACATCTATTCACAACTTTCTCCATGTAGTTTGTATAACGAGGTACACACATCTATTCACAACTTTCTCCATGTAGTTTGTATAACGAGGTACACACATCTATTCACAACTTTCTCCATGTAGTTTGTATAACGAGGTACACATCTATTTACAACTTTCTCCATGTAGTTTGTATAACGAGGTACACACATCTATTTACAACTTTCTCCATGTAGTTTGTATAACGAGGTACACACATCTATTCACAACTTTCTCCATGTAGTTTGTATAACGAGGTACACATCTATTTACAACTTTCTCCATGTAGTTTGTATAACGAGGTACACACATCTATTCACAACTTTCTCCATGTAGTTTGTATAACGAGGTACACACATCTATTCACAACTTTCTCCATGTAGTTTGTATAACAGGGTACACACATCTATTCACAACTTTCTCCATGTAGTTTGTATAACGAGGTACACACATCTATTCACAACTTTCTCCATGTAGTTTGTATAACGAGGTACACACATCTATTCACAACTTTCTTCATGTAGTTTGTATAACGAGGTACACACATCTATTCACAACTTTCTCCATGTAGTTTGTATAACGAGGTACACACATCTATTCACAACTTTCTCCATGTAGTTTGTATAACGAGGTACACACATCTATTCACAACTTTCTCCATGTAGTTTGTATAACGAGGTACACACATCTATTCACAACTTTCTCCATGTAGTTTGTATAACGAGGTACACACATCTATTTACAACTTTCTCCATGTAGTTTGTATAACTTGGTACACACATCTATTCACAACTTTCTCCATGTATTTTACTCATTTTTCCTAAAAATAGATAGAAATGGGATGAAGGAAATTGAAAAAAAAGAACAAACAAGGTTTTACAGAAAAATTAAACATCGTGTGCAGAGAGTATCCACTGGAGCTAAGTTCAAGTCTTTGCCTTGCATTTCGAAGGCTCTGAGTTCGAATCTGAACCGCACAATTCTGTTCACCGGTGCATTTATTAAAGCAACCCCTAGGACTGGACGCTGCTGGATTTGCGGAGATCGGAGCACCTATGGACATGTCAGGAGTGCTATAATTATAGTCCTCATATAACTGATAAACATCTAAAAACAAAATGAAATGGAACTGATAAGAAAACAAAGATCAGAATACTAAGAGCATGCATATTCTCAGCAGTGGTAATGCATGAATGTGAAGCATAGACATTTTACAAGGCAGTGGAAAAACATATGTGCTATTGAATATTAGTGTTACAGAAGTCGTATGTATATCATGGACAGAGAAGAAAACAAAATTAAAGAAAACTGACTAATGCTACAAATAAGAATGAGAATATTTAAGTATTTTGGACATATAAAAAGATATGAGTGGTTGGAGAAGATCATTATGGAAGGAGGCATCCCGACAAAGAGGAGAAGATGGATTAAGGATGTAACTGATGGTTTGAGTCTGATGGCTGCAGAAGCAAGACATCTGGTCTGTGAGAGAGAAATTCCAAAGGACTTTTAGAGTAGCAAAGTTCGGCTCAGAACAAGCTATTTGATGGTGTTTCTTGAAAACTGTTGCGCCCGTGTGTTGTCAGGGCTCGTAAGGAGCAAAGAATAGTAACCTACAAGGCATGTTGTAGGAGGCGACTAAGGTAGGGGCCTAGGGAAGCTACCTTAAAAGCATCGCAGAATGAAAAGGGGTGTGCTGGCCTACTTGTAGCGCATACGTACAATTGCTCTTGAACTCACATCACTTACAAATCACAAAGAGTAGTTTACCTGGTGGTCGATATGGAGCATTCGAAGAAGAAAACTTGCTAGATGCTTGTAAGTAAATAATTACTATTTTCTCCATGTTGATGGGAGCCTAAAGTTTGAGCAAGCAGGCCTCAGTGAATCTATTCAGGCTTTTTTGCAGGTCATCCTATGAGCCAGCAGTAAGGGAACAATTATCAACAAACAGAAGTTCAATAATAGTGTGTCATTTAATCTTACAAAGATAACATTTCTTAGAATGCCCTAGACAGAGAAGAATGGCGAAACACATAATAACAAAGTACTATAGTTTTACAAAAACATTGACAATACACAGTTTTACTGCAGTCTTCCCCCATATCGATATTTGTGGACAGAGAAGAAACAAGTACATACTACAAGACTTACATATTGTGGTGCATTGGCTCATACACAACACCTTGTCCCGTAAAATGAAGCATTTCGGTCACGTTAAGCAACACAGTGATTTGGATAGAACAGTAATGGACAACATGGTGCCTGTGTATAGAGGCAGGGAAACGCCAAGACGAAGGCGGCAGGACATTAAAGAAACCTTAAACATGACGCTATAAGATGCGGGAGAATTAGCTAGAGTTTGTCAGGTAGGCTGTGACGTTGCTCGAATGCCTGATAAACGCATCCCAAAACAGTTGATGTATGGCGAGCTTGAAGGGGCAGACGTTTAGCTGGTGGACAGAAAACGCTTTAAAGACACTCTTAAAGTGTCTCTGAAATGCTCGATATAGACAATACGTGCTGGGAATCCTTGCGCAAGATCGCCAAATGTGGCGCTGTAACAACAAAGAGGAACCCGAATAGCTGAGAATCATCGTATTGTTGAGTCACAAAGAAAACGAGCAGCGTGAAAAGACAGAGCACACAACACACACATGTCTAACCTTGATCATGTATGCCCCACCTGTGGTCGGGATTCTGTTCTAGGATTGGACTCTACAGTCACCTCCGCACACACCAGAGAGGTGCAACAGTACACGTCTGAGATTGTTGTCATCATCGCGATGGACGGCTATTATCAATCTGTTATTTGACAAATAAAAGACTTATTCATAAAATTACTTTGTTACTTGACCGCCTAGTTCTTCACGTTTCTCTGTCGATACATGTAATAACAAAGTACTGTAGTTTTACAAAAAACAATACAATGACAATCCACAGCAACGTTTCAACCAAAAGGCCTTTATCAAGCAAACGATACAACAGGAGTGACGAATTGTACAGCACACTATATTTAGACTACCACAGAGATTCTAACGGGCATTTCTCTGTGCATGTTACTTAAGATTGGAACACTCCGCCAACTTATTGTTTCATCTCTCTTTCTGAATTGCATCCACCATGTTACACAGGTCTACAGGCTTCCCACGAGGTCATTACCTCGTAGTGGTGGGGAGCTTTCATCAACTCCAAGAACCAGAAAGCTATGCTGAAAGAAGCTTGTACCTGGTAATGACACTCATGAAACGAAAGAAAAGCTAACGAAATCTAACAGTTGCAACAAATCAAATAATAGGACAAATTGCTGCAATGTTAAAATGCGAACATGTCACCATGAACACAAAAAGAGCATAGTTCAAGACAATCTTTCTCCATATATTATGCCATCAGAAACTAATCTGCACGCTGACATTCAAAGAAAACTAGTCATGACGGAGATGAAGTGTCTACTCGGAAGGCTGGGAGTGACTGGTTTAGAAATGAAATCATTTAAAAGAAGTGGGTACACCATTCTTACTGAACTTCATCAAGAAACAACAAATTAAATGGTTCGCCACATAAGCAGATTACCAACAAACGGAGCAATGTTACTCCGATACAATGGGTACAAAGCAAAAGACCGTCCTCGCAAAAGGTGGTAGAAATCTCTTTTATCCTGACAATGAGGAAAAACAGGATTACAGAAAATAAATAAAGGATACACCCATGTCAGACAGGTTGAAGGTTAGAGGGCAGACAAAATGTGCCCTCCTGGTCCTACATGTTGTAGGTAGGACAAGAACATGGCAACCTATTCCTGTAAAAAAAATAGTGTGTTATGGAAACGGAGATACATTTGTTGAAGCATGTCTTTCTTTTTTCCAATCTTGTTTTGTCTCACAGCGTCAGGTTAAGAAGAGATTTCTAAAACGGGCTTTTGTGTGCGCTTCGTAGATAGTGTCTTTCATCACCTCTGTTATCTCTGAGGTCCATCTTTTGCATGGCTGGCCTTTTGCTTTGTACCCATTGTATCGAGAAGCATTGCTTTTTGAGATGTACTGTCTGTTGGTAATCTGCTTTTGTGGCCGATCCATTTAATTTGTTGTTTCTTGATGAAGTTCAGCACTGATGTTGTACCCACTTTTTCCTGATGTCTTCATTTCTCAACTGGTCTCTTCTTGTTACCCCCAGCATTCTGCGTAGACATTTCATCTCTGTCTGACTAGTTTCCTTCTATCATTTGATGTCAGCATCCAGGTTTGTCACTGGTAGCATAATGTAGGGAGAAAGATTGTGTTGAACATTATTCTTTTTGTGTTCATAGTGACATGTTTACATGTGAAATGTGTTGCCTGCGAAAGGTTACCAACAACACAAGAAAAGACAGAATCACTAACATCAGCATAAGAAAGAAAGCTGGCACAAAACCGTGCTTGAATTACATAGAGGAATGAAGTGGTTTGGCCAAGAAGGCAAGAGGAAGACCACGGAAAATATGGTTAGGTGGCGTAGCAGAATCCCGTGAAAGAGCAAAGATAACAATCACACACGCCACCAGAACAGCGCAAGACAAAAACAGAAAACCACGACACTGGGCAACAACTCGTAGCGTGTGACGACAAAAGAAGAAGAAGTGACATGTTTGCACTTTAAGGAGATCAAAACCCTCATACAGAGAAAATCTGCTGTAGACTGGAAGACAAACACTGGATATGATTATGGAAAAGACTTCCTCAAAGACTTAAGCAGAACAGACCAGGTCATTATATTTCGCTTACGTACGGGAAACTGCAGACTCAACGAACACTTTTATAGACTAGGAATAAGTCAAACAGTTCTCTGCCAATGTCAACAGGCACCGGAGCATGTCTTGCAAGACTGTTCTCTCCTGTGTGAGCTGAGAAGTAACATATGGGAACACCTAGTTGACCTAAAAACTAAGCTTTGGGGAACCTAACAGACCTGAAGCTGACTGCCTAGTTTGTGGTCAACAATAAACTTAGCACATGACCAGGGATCGCAGAAGAAGGAAACCTAACAGACCTGAAGCTGACTGCCCAGTTTGTGGTCAACAGTAAACTTAGCACATGACCAGGGATCGCAGAAGAAGGAAACCTAACAGACCTGAAGCTGACTGCCCAGTTTGTGGTCAACAGTAAACTTAGCACATGACCAGGGATCGCAGAAGAAGGAAACCTAACAGACCTGAAGCTGACTGCCCAGTTTGTGGTCAACAGTAAACTTAGCACATGACCAGGGATCGCAGAAGAAGGAAACCTAACAGACCTGAAGCTGACTGCCCAGTTTGTGGTCAACAGTAAACTTAGCACATGACCAGGGATCGCAGAAGAAGGAAACCTAACAGACCTGAAGCTGACTGCCCAGTTTGTGGTCAACAGTAAACTTAGCACATGACCAGGGATCGCAGAAGAAGGAAACCTAACAGACCTGAAGCTGACTGCCTAGTTTGTGGTCCACGGTAAACTAAGCGAAAGACCAGAGATCGCTGAAGAAGAAGAATTAATTATTATTATTGTGTTTATGACCAACACGTCCTGTGATTGCCAAGGATCTTCATCGCATCTCCTCCCCTCCCCTCCCCGGACAAGTGCATAAGTGCTCCATTCTTCTCCAGCAACATCCTGATCAGCGTAATGGGAGGAAATCACACGGATGTTATGCTGATTAATAATTAACACGTCCTGAACAAAAAAATAGTTCTTAGGTTGACAATTCCGGATTCTGTGTCTCGTTAATTAACCCTGTTTAAAACAAGCAAGCGCACATTAGAAAATAAGCAGATTATTCGGTTACGTTGAATGTAATACAGGATATAGCATTTTAAGTTACCTTAAAAAATAAACTATTAATTACAAAGCTATGTGTGTGTGTGTGAGAGAGAGAGAGAGAGAGAGAGAGTAAGAAAGAGAGTAAGAAAGAGAATGAATCCATAATTAAATAATAAAGCGAAATATCCTGGTAACGAGAAAAAAAAGAACGTGCATAAAATCAAGTGAGCAGCTATATATACAGTCCCTCCTGCTGGAGCTGGTTCAAAGTTTTGTCGCTGTTCAAAGTTCACAATCAATATTTCTCTGCAGTTCAACTATTTCATGTGAGACTTGCAATATGTATCCACGAATTTTACTCAGGAAGTCGACAAAACTGTCTGTGACTTTTGTAAGTACAGTTAACAGCTTTTAATTGTCATACTGAAGCAGAATCAAGTATAAACTGTAGTCAACAAATGCAGCAGACGATGTTTTCAAAGCTTGCAATTTTAAGTTTCATTTAAAATAAAACATAGAATTTTAAGAGCATGTATAAGAGCATACCCGTGAGTTATAGGTTATGGATAAAACATTAAAACTCGATTAATGCCTTTAAATTCAGCTTGCAAGTGATACAGAAGAATATTAAGAATACTGCCATGAATCATGAATAGAACAAAGAACAAATATGTCTCGTCTGATCATTTTTATGATTGATGTCACTTTTACTCAAATTTAAATTTATGAGAAGTTTTTGATAAATAAGATAAAAGTTAAATACTTGGACATATAAAACCACATGATTCTCTGGAGAAGATCGTGCTGGTGGGCATGATACTTGAAAGTTGGAGGAGAGGATGACCAAGGAGAAGATGGGTGCTAGATGTTATAATTTTGTTTAGTGTACAGAACAATAACATCATCACTGCACATCTAACCAATTCGTCAATAAATGCTATGATCTCTTCCTAAGGATGTGTCAACTAACAACACAAGCTCTGTGTTAGTTTACTATTCTTCTTTGGCTTCGAACATAGTGTTTTTGTCTAGCTACACATGTTTGATTTATTATATTATTGCTGTCTGATTAGATTTGTAGATTCACCCTCATTCTTTGAATTATTTAATTTAGTCTAGTCGTCGGATCATCATCACTGCACGTCGAACCAATTAGTCCATAAGTGCTCCGATCTCCCCTCAGTATGTGTCTCAGTTTTGTCTAGTCGTCGGATCATCATCACTGCACATCAAACCAATTAGTCCATAAGTGCTCCGATCTCCCCCTCAGAATGTCTCTCAGCGTGTGGTGACCAACAACCCCGGTTATGTGTTGGTTTACTATTCATCTTTTGCTACCAGCATAGTGTCCATGTCTAGCTACACCACATTTGACTTGGAATTCTTGCAGTCTGGTTAGTGTTGTAGATTCACCACTATTACTTGAATCATGTACATGACCTCTCTCCCTTAGAGAATTTATATCAGCCTGGTCCATTACTTGCCCTCTTTGTACAGCAGCCATACCTGCAAGCCTATCGCACGCGTTCATTCCCTTTACACCTGCATGCCCTGGCACAAAAATAAAACTGATTTTTGTCAGCTTAGACCTCCCAGCGACTCCATCATTGTCTCCGAGCCCATCCTGTTTCAATCTTTCTGAACATACTCATTGAGTCACTGAGATATTTTGCATGGATAAAAGTCTGTGATTTTAGCCAGACCATCGCTTTAGTAGCTGCCATGATTTCCATTCTTTGAATTATTTCATTATGCAATGAGGATGATCTGATGAATAATTAACTAACAATGACAAATATAAATAATGTTCTTATTTGTGATATCAGTAATCTGAATATATTTTTCTTTTTTTCTTTTCAGTCACAAGGAAAATTATTTCATACATCATCTGTACTTGGCAGGTTAGTAAATGCTACCAGTGTCTTCATAGTTTATTTGTATCATTTCTGATGTTCTTGCTCCATAATAATAGCAGCAATGGAGACTGTATAAAAGAAATCAAAAGATGACTGAAAATGAAATGAGAATCGTAGCATATCCTTTACAGGACATCACCATCAACCATAGTAATCAAGCTTCTTTGGACATGTAATGTGAAGAGAAAGTTTAGAACATTTGGTGACTACAGGTAAAATGCAGGAAAGGAGAGATTGTGGAAGACATAGTAATGAAGGTTCTTTGGACATATAATGCGAAGAGAAAGTTTAGAACATTTGGTGACTACAGGTCAAATGCAGAAAAGGAGAGATTGTGGAAGACATAGTAATCAAGCTTCTTTGGACATGTAATGTGAAGAGAAAGTTTAGAACATTTGGTGACTACAGGTCAAATGCAGGAAAGGAGAGATTGTGGAAGACATAGTAATCAAGCTTCTTTGGACATGTAATGTGAAGAGAAAGTTAGAACATTTGGTGACTACAGGTAAAATGCAGGAAAGGAGAGATTGTGGAAGACATAGTAATCAAGCTTCTTTGGACATATAATGCGAAGAGAAAGTTTAGAACATTTGGTGACTACAGATCAAATGCAGGAAAGGAGAGATTGTGGAAGACATAGTAATCAAGCTTCTTTGGACATGTAATGCGAAGAGAAAGTTTAGAACATTTGGTGACTACAGGTCAAATGCAGGAAAGGAGAGATTGTGAAAGACATAGTAATCAAGCTTCTTTGGACATGTAATGCGAAGAGAAAGTTAGAACATTTGGTGACTACAGGTAAAATGCAGGAAAGGAGAGATTGTGGAAGACATAGTAATGAAGGTTCTTTGGACATATAATGCGAAGAGAAAGTTAGAACATTTGATGACTACAGGTAAAATGCAGGAAAGGAGAGATTGTGGAAGACATAGTAATCAAGCTTCTTTGGACATGTAATGCGAAGAGAAAGTTAGAACATTTGGTGACTACAGGTAAAATGCAGGAAAGGAGAGATTGTGGAAGACAGAGGGAGAAGATGTTGGATGGTCTGACATCATGGTTCAACAAAAGATCTACATCAGAACTGATTACCTGCACCAAGGAAAGAGAGTTGTGGAGAGACATGATCACCTAAGCTGGCAGGCATAGCAGGCGCTTGATTGATTGACCTCTGAAGTTGGAGTAAGATTCGTCTAAATGACGAGGAGCACTGGTGATAAGGAAACCAAGCATTCACGCAAAAATCAGAGATAACATGACTATGCCTGAACTCATAGCGGGCGAGTGCAGAACAAAATAGTAACATTAATAAAAAATAACATGAAAATTTAATCCTGACTAAACTTTTAATTTTTTTTGTTAATATTGTGCTGATGAAAAATTTGAAACATACTATTTTTAGAGATACTTTTGGGCTGAAATCGGATGCATGTGTCCTAAACGTGTAGATGTCTATGCGTTTAAGGGCCTACCAAACCAATGTGCAACGTATACACGTTCTGGCAAAGATCAAACGTTCACAAAGAGTGATTAAAATTTGTCGTCAAACGAACGCAAAGAAGAAGAAGAGATACTTTTTCTTAAAATTCTGATTAAAATTAAAGTTGGCAGAGTAAAAATGGGTGCCAGTGATGTATCAGCGGGAGCCACGTTGGACAGGGCTGTTCTAGTACTTCCTTTGATTGGGACATTTGTCAAGTATAATATAAAAATTGTCTCTGTATTCTTTATGTTCCATAGTATTTCTGTGAATATGGACAGTTGTTAGGTGTAATCTAAGAAGTTTTCTTGTACTGTGTATGTTCTCCAGTTGCTCCATGGAACGAAACATTTGTAAGTACAATGCAAGCTTTCCTTCTTCTTCTTCACCTTTCAACCCCCAACGGAGCACATGTCTTCAACAAACTTCTTCCAGCCCTTCCTATCTCTTGCATCCCTTCCAATACTTTCCACATCTTGCCTATCCTTTTAATATCAGCCTCCTTGCCTGTGTGTTGCCGGGGCCCTAAACGGAGCAAAGAATAACTAATACTACTACCAACATGGCATGACTTAAGAGACGACTGAGGTAGGGGCCTAGGAAGCTACCCTAGTAAATAAAAAGCATTGCAGAAATCAGATGTGCTGACCTACTTATAGGCGCATAACTTTCACAACGTACAATCGCTCTTAGGCTCAGATCATATACAGACCACAGAGAGTAATTTAACAAGTGGTCGACATGGAGCATTCAAAGAAGAAGAAGAACACCAGCCTCCAGCTTCTCTCTACTCCAGGTATTTCTAGGCGTTCCCCATCTCCTCTTTCCCTGCCGTTTCCAAAACAGTACCTGTCTTGTATTGCTTCTCATCGGCTTTCTCAATTTGTGTCCAATCCATCACCAGCATCTCTTCCTTAGCTCTTTTTCCACTGGTATCTGCCTAGTTCTTTCTCTAAGTTCCTCGTTCGTAATCTTATCATACCATGTCATTCTCTCTATTCTGCCTAAACATCCATTTACGAAGGTTTGTAGTTTAAGATTTTCCCTGTATACTATTTATTCCAAAGCAGTTCAGAGGATCGGGAATACCTGCATATCACCCGCATACCCTCCTACCACTTTCAGCGCAGCCTTCCTAAGTTACCAGTGCCTCAGTTAGACAAATCTTGCCATCGCTACCTGAATGCACAGTTGCCATTGCTGTCAACAGCTGAACACAAACAGCTGCAGGGCATCGTTGAAGAGTTCAAAAATGGGAAAGGGAAAGGTAACTATATAAATAATCTTTCTTTGTTGTATGTTGTAGTGTCACCTAAAAGATATTTTCATCAACGGAGAGCAAGTAGAAAATGTGAACAGTTTTGAATATTTCGATTCACTGCTAACAATAGATAGAAATGGGTTGAAGAAAATTAAAAGAACAAATTCGGCTTTACAAAACATTAAATAACTAAAAACAGTATGGAATGGAACTGACTGAAAACAAAGCTAAGATTACTAAGAGCATGCATATTCCCAGTGGCAACGTATGAGTGTGAAGCATGGACATTTAACAAGGCGGTGGCAAGACATAATCTGCTTTTGAATATAAGTGTTACAGAAGAATCCTCTGTATATCATGAACAGAGAAGAGAACAAATATATCTATCCAGAAAGAACTTAAAATCAAAGAAAACTGGATGATGCTAAAAATAAGAATGATACCATTGAAATAGGTTGGACATATGAGGATACATTAAGGGCTGGAGAAGACCATCATCAAAGGAGGCATCCCAGCAAAGAGGAGAAGAGGAAGACCACGGAAAAGATGGATTCAGGATGTAACTGATGGTTTTAACATGACGGCTGCAGAGGCGGGACATCTGGACTATGAGAGAGATAAATTCCGAAGGACTCTTAGGACGGCAAGGATCTGCTCAAGACAAGCTATTTGATGATGATATAAGACCTATATACGCTAGCGATGGCCATATGCATTTATGCGGTGCAGGTTGCTTTTTGTGTTGGTCCGGCTGTTTCATTCTGGAATTAGTTCACACAGGAGACAGTTGTTAGCATTTCGTGTGATTTTTGTTGGCACAGGAATGGAGCAATTATGGGGTTGCAGTGAAGTTGGAACCGTCATATATCTCTCTCTCTCTCTCTCTTGCGATTACCCTTAGACTGATGTATCGATTTCCCTATAAATCACATTCATGTGGAAACCTGATTCATGCAGCCTTAGCATGGGTGGGTTTCGTCACTCTTTAGTGCCATTTGGTGCTCTGGTGCTTGTCCTTTGGTGATGTGTCCGGTTTCAACTAGCATTTACTGGGTTACATCAGCCTTTGGCTGTCCCCAGCCGACCTGCAAGGCAGCAGGTTGCTATTTTCTTTTAGGTAGCTACCCTTAGACAACCTTCCCTCCCGGGTTGTTGAGCGTCATCTGCCCAGGTTACCAGTCTTTGTTTTGGACTACTTGGTTTGCCTGTCATCCAGTTTTGTGTACAGTTTGCTCCACTAGTCTTTGATCTTTGATTGTCCCCAATAAAACTACAAGGCAGTAGTTGTTCTCTCGAGAAACAAGGTTATTGTTCTCTTGGTGGAGACCCCATCATTGAGGCTCGCCACCATTTTATCCACCTCGCATTTCTTTTGAGTGCCCCTGCCCATCTCTGTCTCTGCTGGGCTCTCCAGCCTCACTGATCATTTGGGAGGTCCGCTCACCCCTATACCTGCCACACCCCTTCGTCGTTCTTCCATCAGCACCGTGCACGTCTGCCCCACCAGTGGGCTCATCCTTGCATCTTCTGCATGCGTGTTCGCTCTGCTTTGGTACCTGCTCACCGTGTCTATCAGTTCTCACCGTGCTCACATTCACCATGCCTCTAGACCGTCAGGACACGGAACTCAACTCAACCCCCAACTCAGTGCTCCAAGTATCGCCCTATGTGGGCCCACATGCAACTCAACTCAGGCCCCCACCTCCAGGTCCGAGTTTCGCCCCACATGGGCCCACTTATCTGGATGCACCACAACTCAATTTGGGTCCCCATCTCAGGGCTCCGAGTTACGCCCTGTGTGGGTCCATGTGCAACTCCACTCGGATCCCCACCTCCAGGCTCTGAGTTTCGCCCCATGTGGGTCCACGTCTCTTCTCTGGATGCACCTCTTATCCCTTTATGCGGCTATTTACTCCGGGGGAGTTGGCGTTCGTTCACAGACGATCGTATGCTTCCTATTCCTTACATTTTAGCAACAATTTGGGCAACTTTCATCAGACTCCGACCAGGAGATGTGTGCATTTGGTTCAGGGATTTTGAACCTGAGTTACTTATCCGTGCTTGCATTACTACCAGTACCTGTAGCTCTCCCTCGATCCCTACCCTCTTGACCAGACAAGAATCATTGTCTGTTTCAAGGGTCACCACGTGGAGGTGGGGTAGGATCTTGATTAGTGCCAGCGCACTAATCCTGGCGCACCGTTGTCCCTATGCACCTTTTGACCCCCAACCATACATATGAACTATGATATAAGGCCAAGGTTATATACAAATTTTAGTGCTACAATTTCTCATCAAACATTATCTAGTACTTTCTGTTGAAATCTTCAGATCTTCATAATGAGCTTGTGGCAACAGACAAGGCAAACAAGCACACAAATTATGTCTCAGGTATTATTTGTCAGCAGAGAATGTGTCTAATTTGTTACCTGTGACATCTTTTTCTTTCTTCTCTCTCTTCCCCATCCTTCTTCTTCTTCTTCTTCCTTTTCTTCTTCTTCTTCCTTTTCTACTCCTTTTCTTCCTTCACCCTCTTCCCATTCATTCTTCTTCCTTGTCTTCTCCTTTTTCTTTCTTCTCCCTCTTCCGTCTTCTTCTTCTTTGCCTTCTTCTTCCTTGTCTTCTTCTCCCTCTTCAGTCTTCTTCTTCCTTGCCTTCTTCTTCCTTGCCTTCTTCTTCTTTGCTTTCTTCTTCTTCCATATCTTCTCCTCCTCCTTTTCTTTCTTCTCCTCTTCCGTCTTTTTATTCTTCTTCTTGATCGTTCTAGGCCTGTTTTAATCATTCTCATTGTGATATACAAACATCAGAACGTGCCTTCAGCACCTATTTGAGCTCAGTTGCTTATCCTTCGGTGGGGTGTTCGTTTCAGCCAGCTTTTGATTTACTAGGGTGAGCTTTCCCTAGGGTTCGATCAGCTTTGCCGTATTTTTGGGCTTTGTGATCTACGCCGGGACAGTGAGTTACGCTATTTGTGCCCGTTCTGACTGAGAAATATTTCTCGGGGCTTGTAAGCTTATCCTCGGACGGCGTCTTACTCGTATAAAACACCGTGTAAGTATCGGCCTTCGCCAATGTTCAGACCCGAACTTCCTGTCTGATCCGTGCATTGTCGGCCTTGCTTTACCGTACATTTTTGAGTTTGATCCGAGAAGGAACATTCTCAGCCTTTTCTAGACGCGCATTGGTACGTGGCAATTTGCAATTAACCTCGAAAGCACTGGCATGGGACCGAGTACAAACTATGTAGAGGATCGTTTCAGTCGGCGCTATCAGCGTAACTGTTGATTTTGCGCTCGCCGCCATCACCCGCCCCAGTTATTCCGGGATGTTAGTTACGACTGCAATCGAACCTTGCCCGGTTGCCCAAGGCTGGCAGTTCCGTTTGGCATCACCAACCTCAGTTCTTCCGGGAATGTTAATTTTTAATCGCACAGTACCTTGCACGGTTTTCCCAGGGCGGGTAGTTTCGTAATGCACTAAACGCAACTTGTTCTTTGCGCTCGGCAAACCTTGCCCAGTACATGTATCTGCACCAGGCTACCGATGCGGGGTCAGCTGCAATCTTCTCTCGCACCAACACGAGGGTAGACTTTTATTCGTTACGGTCCTGTCTTATTTATTCTTGCCGACGGGCTGGCAATGTTGCCCCCTCCTCAGGGCTTCGAGCTTCGCCTCACGGGCATACGCTTGTCACTGGATGCACCTCTCATCCATGTCTGAGACGCTTGCTGTTTCTTTGCGTTCAGGACTTGGGCAATATCTTGTTGGACATCGGTCAGGAGATTTGTGCATTTTGTTTGTATGTATCTTTATTGTATTTCCGTAATTGCACTGCTACCACTACCAGTAGTTTTCTCTCCCGATCCCTGCCCCTCTTAGCCAGACCGGAACCAGAGTCTGTTTCCCGGGTCACCGCGTGGAGGTTGGGGGCAGGGTCTTGGTTAGCCCCCTCGCTAACCCTGGCTCATGTTACCACCATGACCTCATGAGCCTTTTGACCCCGTCTTTTTATTCCTTGTCTTCTTCTTCTGCTTTTCTTCCTTCTCCCTAATACCTTCCTTCTTTTTCCTTGTCTTCCTCTTCTTCTCTTTTTTCTTCATTTTCCCTCTTCCCCTTTCTTCTTCTTCATCCTCCTTTTCTTCTCCTCCTTTCATCCCCCTTTTCAGGGCTCAACTTGAACTATGTTTTATCGTCCATCTCTAATAGGACTAGGAACTCGATCTCACCTATATTGAGATCAGGGATCACTAGAAAAATATCCTGATGGCTCTTTGTACCTTTGGAATGCATAAAAAGATAAGACTAGGAATGTTGTTTTCTCATTTTTTATTTTATTTTTACATTTTTATTATTGTAGATCAGACATTATTCTAGATATTATATTTTCAGATCTTTGGTTTGATATGTACTTGAAAGATCGCCGACCTGTTGTTCTTACTCACAACCCTTTCATGTGTTTTAATGATGACCCTCGACCAGAGTACAGCACCCAGGTAAGGGTACAGATTAGTTTACTTCTTCTTTGAATGCTCATCACTTGTTAACCCCTCTGTGTGATTTGTATGTGATCTGATCCTAAGAGCAATTGTACGTTGTGCCAGTTATGCGCCTACAAGTAGGCCACCACATCCAATTTCTGCTATGTTTTTTTAATTTACTAGGGTAGCTTCCTTAGGTCCTACATCAGTCGCCTCTACAACATGCCTTGTAGGTCACAGTGGTACTATTCTTTCCTTCCCTTGTGGGCCCCGGCACCACACGGGTGTAAGCCAATTAGTTTTAAAATGTTACATAATGTTTTCAGACATGAAGAACAACTAAGGGGAACACCAAAAAGTTGCAGACATTCATCAATAGATGAATCAATATAACTGATTACTGATGAGGACTATCATCATAGTACTCTGGACACATCCATAGATGCTCCGATCTCTGCCTCAACAAATCCAGCATCGTCCAGCGGCTCAACATGCCAGTTCGATGTTGATTAATCCATCTCTTTGCATGCTTTGTATATCGTCTTTTCGGCTGTACCAATATCAACACCCATCTCTCTCAATCTGGTCACCGAGTGGGATTCACAGCCCTGAAACTCCTCCGTCTCGAAAGACTCTCTCAATTCATTAAGAATCTCATTTCGATCCATGGCAGCTTCCTTTGATATTGCAGCCAAGCCAGCCAATCTATCAGCTCGTTTATTACCACTGACTCTTGCATGCCCAGGGACAAAAATGAAGGTGATTTCTCTGATCCCTGTCTGTACCAATACCTCCACCCAGTTTCGTCTCATTTTTACTGTTTCGACTTTACGAATCATGCTCATGGAATCACTAAGTATGAAAACACAAGAGTAGTTATGAGATGTCAGCCATTTCACCACCTCTGTAACAGGTATACCTCCATTGTGTTAAATGACCTCATGAGGAGGATTAAGCACCATGACCATGCCTATAATTTATGACTTTGATGAACGGAAAAATAATATACACAGTATGCTATTTTTGAAGAAACATGTTTACCTAACACCCACCATTTTTAAAAATAAACCTCATGGTATGAAAACTTTGGGAGGAGCATCTGGCTAAAGGGATTAGAGCTTGACTCCCATGTGGGTGAGAAGAGTCTGGCTAAATGGATTAGAGCTTGACTCCCATGTGGGTGAGAAGTGTTCAATTTACCTTAAGGTCAAAGATTTTTTCTGTTGTGGGCAAAAATGAAAAATCCTAAACTGAACAGCTTCGCGGCGACTGCACTAGCCACGCTGTCATTAAATTCCTCACTCCTGCTTGTTCTACTTTGCCCTAAAAAGCGGTACTACAGGCCGTAACAACGGTTTTTAAAAAATTAAAACTTGACCTTTATACAGAACCATCAGCGACAGTATGAAATAAAACTATTAATATTTAAGTAAGACTTTTGAGAACATGCATATTCCCTGTGGAAACATATGGATGTGAATTCTAGACCATAATACAAACATTAAAGAACAAAATTGAAGTGTTATAGAAAAGTTCTTAGAACATCCTGGACAGAGAAGAGAAAAACCAAGACATCCTACAAGACCTGCATATCGAGGAGCATGGGCTCATAAATAACATTGTGTCTCGGAAGATGAAATATTTTGGCCACGTTAAACGTCACAGTGGTTTGGAGATAAAACGGTAATGGAAGGCATAGTTCCTGGAGTAAGAGGCAGGAGACAACCAAGACGAAGGTGGCAGCAGGACACCAAAGAAACCTTGAACATGAAGCTGGAATAGGTTCTAGAATTTACAAGAGGCAAAATGTTTTTCAGGTGGGCTGTGATTAAATTGACGTTTCGCAAGGGACATGCTACTACTTGAACTTGAATTTATCTTGATAATATTCTTTCAGTTAATCAGAGCTGCGAACATGCTGATTTCATCGACACGGTTTATGAAAACTTTGCGAGATGAGAAGCTGGAACCAGAAGTGTTTCATTTGAACCCCGCCAAATCTAACAATAACACTTTCCAAACAGTTACCAGGTATTTTGAATGTTTGTGTTCTCTAGTTCAAACAGTTACCAAGTATTTTGAAATTATGTGTTCTCTAGTTCAAACAGTTACCAGGTATTTTGAATGTTTGTGTTCTCTAGTTCAAACAGTTACCAGGTATTTTGAATTATGTGTTCTCTAGTTCAAACAGTTACCAGGTATTTTTAATATGTGTAAAAAAAAGAGTCTAAAGTCACAGGATTGGCTTCGTTGCACCAGGTTTTTACCACATATTCTTCAGGCATATAACCACATATTCTTCAGGCATATAACCACATATTCTTCAGGCATATAACCACATATTCTTCAGGCATATAACCACATATTCTTCAGGCATATAACCACATATTCTTCAGGCATATAACCACATATTCTTCAGGCATATAACCACATATTCTTCAGGCATATAATGCAAAGAGAAGGATTAGAACATTTGGTGACAACAAGTAAAACTCAGGGAAGGAGATATCATGGAAGACAGAGAGAAAAGTCAGGCTGGGGTTTCTTGGCTAATGCGCATGGTAGGATTGTTGCAGAGTGAAGTGGTGCGTACAAGACAACTACTTCTAGTATGAGGATGGAGGTTGAGGCCTTTACTGTTGCCCTCCATTGGCTCTCTTGGACTCCATTTACTGGGGCTGTTGTTGTATCTGACTCTAAGTCGATGCTTCACAATATCCAAAAGCGGCAGGTTTCGGTATGAGTGGATGTCGTCTATAGAAGTTTCTAACCTCCAGAGGTTTACCTGGTCTACTGTCCTGGGCATGTGGGTGTTTGCGGTAATGAGAGAGTGGACAGGCTTGCATCAACAGCATTGATTGTTGGGGAGTTGAAGATGGATAAGGGAATGTTCTTCGGTCTCTTCGTGACTGCCTGTTGGATGAGGACACTAAATTAGATGTTGAATCGATCCAGCGATTTAAGCAGTTTGGAGTTACCCGGTGTACAATTAGAACTGGATACCTGAGGGGCAGAGTTATTTTTTTTAAATTTCCGATCCAGAACTCGGTGTCATGGACATCGTACTCTTCGTGCAGTGCCACAAACACCATAAATCTGGTGAACTTGTGGCTTTTTTGCCAGCCCACAGAATTGAAATGCACTCAGAGGGGACTTGTCACATTGTCGTCCAACGTGCTATGAACACACCGGGTAGGCGGGCGAGGGACAGAGTGTGGAGTGTGTTTAATCAGCGAGCTACGAGACATGTTCACTTATTGATTCCAACGCGATACGAACACACCGGGCAGGCGGCGAGGGACAGAGTGTGGAGTGTGTTTAATCAGCGAACTACGAGACATGTTCACTTATTGATTCCAACGCGCTACGAACACACCGGGTAGGCGGGCGAGGGACAGAGTGAGGAGTGTGTTTAATCAGCGAGCTACGAGACATGTTCACTTATTGATTGAGTTCACCATGGAAATTGTATCACACAATTTCACATTTTCTTTGATTTGATTTGTTTCAGACTGCTGCCATCATCGCTATCCTGGTATGGAGCTTACTTATTCAAAGCTTTTCCTCTTGACATGAGCCAGTACCAGCGCTTGTTTAACTCTTGTCGTATTCCCAGGTAAGAAGGAGGATATTATCTCCCATATAGTACAGATCAGTTCAGATCAAGTACTATCTCCATACCGAATGTTTAATGTGCCTGTCCTTACTTTACTTTTCCGATCCAGCAGTCATCGGAGCATTAGCCGTTCGACTTGAGGCCACGGCAGTGAATTTACAGGTCTGTCTGAGTTGTGGGGTGGGTTTGCATAGAGAGTGTTTTCAACATCTGGGTATGGAGGTAGGTACTTGTGGCGTAGGTCACTGCGTGCAGGACACTGAAAGAGATGGTGTGGGACAGTTTCTTCTGAATAGTCACACAGTTGGCATTGTGGGGCAATCTTTGGTTGGATGCGATGTAGGTGTGCATTCAGGGGCCCATGTTGTGTCCTAAGGCGGAAAATAGTGACTTGTTCTTGTCATAGGAGGTGATTTATGGCACCTTTTGGATTTGAAGTGGTCATATCTTTAAACTGTTATAAGAAAGAGAAGATGGAGATATGGAGAAATTACTTGCAAGCCCTATGTAACGTATAACGGTACGAGAGGAATTATTATCATTATTATGTGTTTAAAGAGGGCTCTGCCTGTTTTGCCCATTCATTCAGCCACTACTCCTTTTTGTTACTTCTTATTATTTGTTTAATATGGATTAGACATTAACATACAGGAAAACAAAAACTATGGTAATCAACAAGGAAATGGAGAAACCTAAAATGAATATAAAAATACATGGAGAATTACTACATCAAGCAAAGAATTTCTTATATCTTGGTCAGATGATAACAGATGATGGCAGATGTATAACAGAAATTAAAAAGAGAATAGGAATGGTCAGGGATAATTTCAATAGTATGAGGAAGTTACTGACATCCAAACAAATTACAAACAGGTTAAAAATGAGAATGATCAAATGCTATATATATCCTATATTAATGTATGGCTCGAAACACGACAATGAACAATCAGTTAGAAGACAGAATTGATGCATTTGAGATGTGGATATATAGAAGAATAGGCAGACTTTCATGGACAGAAAAACAGACAAATAAACAAGTTTTAGGAAAACTAGACATGAAGAACCAACTATTAAGAGAAATAAAATTCAGACAAGTCTTTTGGGCACATAAAAAGGCATGACACCTTGATAAAATCTTTACCAGAAGGGAAAGTTGGGGGGAAGAGCAGGAGGAAGATTGAGAGATAAGTGGGAGGGAAATTTAAATAAATGAACAGGTTACAATCTGGCAGAGTGCAACACCAAGGCGAAAGACAGAGGATGCTGAAGATTCATTGCCGCCAAAATTTTATGCAGAGATGGCACCTGATGATGATGATTATTTGTTTAGCAGTCTGTAGTGTTATTGATCTGTCATGTTGTTGACTATTTGCTCCTGTCTTTGCAAGGATGTCTGCTCTTTCATTTCCTGTATGTTGCTACATCCTGGTATCTACTGTAAGGTAAGCTTGACGGCAAAGGTGTTGCCATCATCACTATCCTGGTATAAATAATAATAATAATATAATTCCTCTCGACGTATAATGCTACATAGGGCCTGCAAGTAATTTCTCCATACCGCTCTATCCTGGGCAACTCGCTCAATCTCCTCCATGGAACTGAGACCGATATTTCTGCCTCTCTCAGCAAAGTTCGCTTCAGGGTCTCCTTAGGTCGACCTCTCTTCTTGAACCCTTTGCATCCCACTTCAATGCCTGCTTTGATATTCGTTGATCATTTCTCCTCAAGGTGTGCCCAACATATCTCCATCTTCTCTTTCTTATAACAGTTGTCACTACTATCCTGGTATGGGGCTTACTTATTCAAAGCTTTTCCTCTTGGTTATTAAACTGACGTCATTGCACTCTGGACAGACCCCTAGGTACTCAGTCTCCCCCAACAAATATCGAAGAGTATGCATACTGGTGGTTTCTGTGACTTGCTGATTAAACACACTCCTCACCTTGCCTCGCAGGCATCCAGTTCGACTTGAACAATGGGTAACTCCAAACTGCTTAAATCGCAGGATCAATTCAACATCTACTTTAGTGTGCTCATCCAACAGACAGTTGCGAAGAGCCCAAAGAACATCCCCCTTATCCATCTTCAACTCCCCAACAATCGATGCTGTTGATTCAAGCCTGTCCGCTCTCTCATTACTGTAAACACCTGCATGCCCAGGACAGTAGAGCCAGGTAAACCGCTGGAGATTAGAAACTTCTATAGACAACATCCACTCATACCGAAACCTGCCCTTCTGGATCTTGTAAAGCATCGACTGAGAGTCAGATACATTTTAAGTTAAGGATATAAATTTTAAGTTAAGGATATAACTTTTTCAGTTGAGGATATAAATGTTATTTTCTAAAAAAAAGAAAAAACTAGTTACTCTAAGACTAATCATTGTTATATTTCTCATCAGACCTGAAAAGGATGAATTATACACAAAGAAATCAGCCAAAAATATCCTTGTGATAAGGAAAGGAAACCTGTATAGCTTTGATATGTTGGACCGAGATGGTAAGTAGCTTCTTCTTCTTCAATTATCCAATGGGTGTTATGGTAATGAGAGAGCGGACAGGCTTACATCAACAGCATCGATTGTTGGGGAGTTGAAGATGGATAAGGGGGATGTTCTTTGGTCTCTTTGTGACTGTCTGTTGGATGAGGGCACTAAAATAGATGTTGAATCGATCCAGCGATTTAAGCAGTTTGGAGTGACCCGTTGTACAAGTAGAACTGGAGGCCTGAGGGGCAGGAGTCACCGAGCCACGTGTTTAATCACTGAGCCACGGGAGCCATCAGTTTGCATACTTGTTGATATCTGTTGGGGGAGACTGAGCACCTATAGGTCTGCCCGGTGCAATGATGTCAGTTTAGTAACCAATAACCAATGATCCAGCTGCTCTTGGATTGTTGATCTACATTCTAATGCAGTGTAGTCGATATCAAGTAGCAGCATGTCTCTTGCGTAACATCGCTTTCATCACAGCCCGTCTGAGAAATTATCTGTCTCTAGCAAATTCTCCTGCCTCCTCCAACGTCATGTTCAATGTTTCTTTGATGTGCTGCTGCCACCTTAATCTTTGTCATTCCCTGCCTTGTATTCCATGAACCATGCCCTCCATTACTGTTCTCACCACTGTGGCATTTAACGGGGCCAAAATATTAATTGATATAGCATTGAAGATTGTGAACACACCCCGGACTGGAGTCAAAATTTAACATCTCTCTCTCTTGTGCTTTTTTAACCTTGATTGATGCATACGCCTCAACTAACACTTACATAATCTTTATATCTTTAGCCAGCTCTTCTTTACCTGTCAACTCCCAACGGAGCACAGATCTTCAACAAACGTCTTCCAGCTCTTCCTCTCTCCTGCCCTCCTTTCCAATTCTTTCCATGTTTTACCTATCCTTTTAATATCAGCCTCCAGCTCTCTTCTCCAGGTATGTCTAGGCCTTCCTGTACTCTTTCTCTGCGGGTTCCAAAACAGTGCCTCTCTTGCTATGCTTCCAGTCGGTCTTCTCAATGTGTGTCCTATCTTACGCCATCATCTCTTCCTGAGCTCTTTCTCCACTTGTATCTGCTTAGTTCTTTCTCTGAGTTCCTCGTTCGTAATCTTATCATCCCATCTCAGTCCCTCTATTCTACATAAACATCCATTTATGAATGTCTATAGTTTTCTGGTGGTTTCTTTTGTTGTCCTCCATGTTTCTGAGCCATAGAACAGCATTGACTTCACATTTGATTGAAAGATTCTCAGCTTTGTGTTTGTTTTGATCTTCTTTGACTTCCATATCTTGCTCTTCTGTAAATCATTAATCTCTGCCTCCAAATTTCTTCCTCATACATTTCTTCTTCATTCTCCCACAATTCGTCTTTGAACATCCCATATCAACCACTTGTCAACCACTCTGTGTGATTTGTATGTGATCTGAGCCTAAGAATAATTGTACGTTGTGCCAGTTATGCGCCTACAAGTAGGCCAGCACATCTGATTTATGAGCTGCTTTTTATTTAGTTGGGTAGCACCCTAGGGCCTACATCAGTCGTCTCTTACGACAAGCATTGTAGGACACAGTGGTACTATTCTTTGTTTCCTTGGGCCCTGGCACCACACATGCGATTCACCCGCAATGAATCTAGGCGTAGTCAGTGTGCCTGGTATAAAGTTTCTGACTGATTTTTGCATGAACTCTTACTTTCCTTTATCCCCGGCCAAACAGGCATGCTTTCTCCAACTTTAGAAGTACTTATAGTTTAACTCTTTATGTCCACGAAAATTTTGGGGGGTAATCACACTCTGCCAGAACACATTTCTAGCAAAATTTTTCAATATGGAAGGATCTTGGAAATATGCCTATAACTTAAGTTCTTTGTAAGCTAGATTTATACTGTTGGTATCAAAATATGCAGAATTAAATTCTGAACAATCTGATAATAAATAGTTATATATGTAAATCAGTATTTATTTAGTAAATTATTGTTGTATTTCATGTTCAGAGTAACTACTATGACTTTCAAACTTGAATCAATACTTAGCCATTGTTGAATTCTCCATCATTGTCGGTGAAATCATAAACATGAAACACTGTGTGTGTTTATTTGAACTTTGGAACAAATCCATGTCTTGTTCGGCACTTTATCGACGTGGAGGACGAAACAACATCTTATAACTAAACTTTTCACATGAAAGTTCACTTTTTTCACAACAGGAAAAATATATTTGCGAATAAAACTATTTACTAAAAATTCGAAAATAAATTCTACCATGCTGTACAGTATATGAATGAAATGGTAGTTATCTGCCCGTTGAATTCTGTAAACAAAAACAGTGTCGGACGTAAAGTAGCTGAACAGTAAAACAAAACGTGCATGGACTCAAATTAGCTGTTGGCAGCGTGTTTTGGCATAATGAGAGAACTGTTTTCTACGCTGGGAGCGTCAACTGGACATATAGAGTTAAATCCTCAAGTATAGATGTAGCTTTCTGTTTCAAAAGTTGGCCTTCATGTCCCTCTAGATCTTTCTTTATTTCCCGCTGTCCTGCATTGTCTGTTGTATTGAATGTCTTGACACCAGTGTGTTGCTGGGGCTCGCAAGGGGAGCAAAGAATAGTAACACTGCGACCTACAAGGCATGTCATAATAGGCGACTGAGGTAGGGCCTAAGGAAACTACCCTAGTAAATAAAAAGCTTCACAGAAATCTGGTTTCTACAACAGAACATCAGGAAAGAAGGCGAGTGGAAGTCCATGAAAAAAGATGGTTAGATGGCATAGCAGAATCCTGTCAAAGAGCAAAAATAACAATAATCCAAGCCACAAGAACAGCGCAAGAGAATAACAGAAAACCACGACACTGGGCAACAACCCGGTAACAGCGTGACGACACTGGGCAACAACCCGGTAGCAGTATGATGACATTGGGCAACAATCTGGTAGCAGTATGATGACACTGGGCAACAACCTGGTAGCAGTATGACGACACTGGGCAACAACCCGGTAGCAGTGTGACGACACTGGGCAACAACCCGGTAGCAGTGTGACGACACTGGGCAACAACCCGGTAGCAGTATGGCGACACTGGGCAACAACCCGGTAGCAGTATGACGACACTGGACAACAACCCGGTAGCAGTGTGACGAAACTGGGCAACAACCCGGTAGCAGTGTGACGACACTGGGCAACAACCCGTAGCAGTGTGACGACACTGGGCAACAACCTGGTAGCAGTATGGCGACACTGGGCAACAACCCGGTAGCAGTGTGACGAAACTGGGCAACAACCCGGTGGCAGTATGATGACACTGGACAACAACCCGGTAGCAGTATGACGACAAAAGAAGAAACAAGATGGTGACATCTTGTAAAGGATAAGCCATGATTTTCATTTTCAAATCATAATAATAAATGATGTTTTGTAGGTAACATAATACCAGAAACTGAGGTCTTATCTCATCTGAAGTATATCTTGAACGATCCGACACCAGCACCTGAGTATCCTATATCAACTCTGACGTCTGAGTTTCGAGACGTATGGACACGGGCTCGAGTACAGCTAATCAATGCAGGTATGGAATGAAGCAGGCGTTTAATCCATTAATATGTGTTATTCTTGTGCTATCTTGACTTGTGCAGGTGATCATGAAGCTCCACAACTTCTGGTTCCTGACAGGACTGATACTGACATCCATTCTTCTCTCACTGACATCCATCCTTCTCTCACTGACATCCATTCTTCTCTCACTGACATCCATCCTTCTCTCATTGACATCCATTCTTCTCTCACTGACATCCATTCTTCTCTCACTGACATCCATTCTTCTCTCACTGACATCTATTCTTCTCTCACTGCCATCCATTCTTCTCTCACTGACATCCATTCTTCTCTCACTGACATCCATTCTTCTCTCACTGACATCCATTCTTCTCTCACTAACATCCATTCTTCTCTCACTGACACCACTGACATCCATTCTTCTCTCACTGACATCCATTCTTCTCTCACTGACATCCATTCTTTTCTCACTGACACCACTGACATCTATTCTTCTCTCACTGACATCCATTCTTCTCTCACTGACATCCATTCTTCTCTCACTGACATCCATTTTTCTCTCACTGACATCTATTCTTCTCTCACTGACACCACTGACATCCATTCTTCTCTCACTGACATCTATTCTTCTCTCACTGACACCACTGACATCCATTCTTCTCTCACTGACATCCAATCTTCTCTCACTGACATCTATTCTTCTCTCACTGACACCACTGACATCCATTCTTCTCTCACTGACATCCATTCTTCTCTCACTGACATCCATTCTTCTCTCACTGACATCCATTCTTCTCTCACTGACATCCATTCTTCTCTCACTGACATCCAATCTTCTCTCACTGACATCCATTCTTCTCTCACTGACATCCATTCTTATCTCACTGACATCCATTCTTCTCTCACTGACATCCAATCTTCTCTCACTGACATCCATTCTTCTCTCACTGACATCCATTCTTCTCTCACTGACACCACTGACATCTATTCTTCTCTCACTGACATCCATTCTTCTCTCACTGACACCACTGACATCCATTCTTCTCTCACTGACATCCATTCTTCTCTCACTGACATCCATTCTTCTCTCACTGACACCACTGACATCTATTCTTCTCTCACTGACATCCATTCTTCTCTCACTGACATCCATTCTTCTCTCACTGACATCACTGGATGGGTCAGCAGAAAATGCAGTGAAGAATGGAGGAGCAGGAGTGTACATAGAATACCCAAACAACGCTAGAGATGCGATTAAAGTACCAACGGGAAATTCTGTCACAACTATGATGCAGAAATTCAGGCAATCAAGGTGGCAACTGAAAAACTGTTGAATACCAGACCCGATCCTCAACTTGTTGTATTTTTGACTGATGCAAAATCAGCACTCCAAGCACTTCAGTCCAGAAAATTGCCAGGTCTACAGACCCTACTGTCTAAATTGTCCAAGCATCGCAGGGTCGTCTTGCAGTGGATACCTCTCACTGTGGAATACCAGGAAATGAAACAGCAGACCGATTGGCCAAGGAAGGTGCTGCAGGAGAGCAGCCGGATGTGCCAGTTACCTACCACCAAAAGAAAAGGATAATTAAATCAATGAGAAAGCCACAAATATCAACACAAGACGATTACTATAATATGAGCAGATTGGAACAAGTTGTAATTCTGCGCCTTAGAACAGGACACAATCAGCTCCGCAGCCACATGTATACAAAATTCAAGATTGGCAATTCAACCATGTGTACATGTGGATAGGCAAACCAGACTGCAGAGCACATACTTCAAGACTGCCCCAAATATGATACACTGAGGCAAACTCACTGGCCTAACGAAACAACACTGACAGAAAACTACACGGACCTCTGTGTGAGCTACAAAAGACAGTGAAGTTCATACAAGAGACAACATTGAATATATAGACATATTTCAAGCGAACGAAAGAAAGGAAGGAAGGACTGACATCCATTCTTCTCTCACTGACATCCAATCTACTTGTTCCAGATCCCAGAAATGCAGATAAACTACGACTTATAGAAGGTGCCATGTTTGCCCTGTGTCTTGATGATCAACAACCAAAGGATGCCAATGAACTATCTCGTTGCTTTCTTTACGGTGATGGCGTCAACAGGTTAGTGAAGATTTGTTTCAACTGTCTGTTTTTATAATATTATGCATCTAACAGCCAAGCTAGTCTAGGTCTTCAAGACAAAGATGCAGGGTCTTCAAGACAAGATTGTGTAATCAACCTATCTTGCCCCAAGGATGGAATCATCCATGTCCACGTTATACAGATCTCAAGCTCACTTATTTCCATTAGGGATGATTTCTTTCTACTATATGTCTAGAAAAATTAAATATTTTGGACACATAGTTTTTCAGGACTGCAGTCATGGGAGCCAAGTTCCGGAAGGGACAAGCTACTTGATGATGATATGTCTAGAAACTTTGGAAACAGATTACGATCTATTGATATAAAATCTGGTCAATTTGAGGTTACCTCACACTTTTAGTGTACCTAGACACGCAATAAATCAAATCAAATCATAGGACAAATGGTGTCAATTTTAAAATGCAAACATGTCGCTATAAACACAAAAAGAACATTGTAAAATACAATCTTTCTCCTCACATTATGCTATCAGTGCCAAACCTGGATGCTGACAACAAATTAGTCACGACAGAGATGAACTGTCTACGCAGAATGCTGGGAATAACAAGAAGAGAACGATTTAGAAATGGAGACATCAGGAAAAAGTGGGTACAACATCAGTACTGAACTTCATCAAGAGTAACAAATTACATGATTTGGCCACATAAGCAGATTACCAACAGACAGTGCACCTCAAAGTGCAATGGTACCCCTCGATACAGTAGATACAAGCAAAATTCTGCCCATGCAACACATGGGCCTCTTAAATAACAGAGGCAGTGAAAAAACACTATTTATAAAGCGCACAGAAAACCCTGTTCTAGAAATCTATTCTTATCCTGATGCTGTGAGGCAAAACATGGTTCTAGAAATCTATTCTTATCCTGATGCTGTGAGGCAAAACATGGTTGGAGACATACAAAAGAAAGATCTAGTGTGCCTTACAAAACCAAACTGTCACAATACAACATGAACTGCATAGAATTCATTACCTGCCCCACAGTCTTCAGACTTAGAACGAACACACTTCCACAGAATGGATCTCAGAGACTCCACTGCCTGCATCTGTGGAACATCAAACTGTTGCACTACAACATGAACTGTATAGAATTCATTACCTGCCCCACAGTCTTCAGACTTAGAACGAGCACGCTTCCACAGAATGGATCTCGGAGATTACACTGCCTGCATCTGTGGAACATCAAACTGTTGCACTACAACATGAACTGCATAGAATTCATTACCTGCTCCACAGTCTTCAGACTTAGAACGAGCACACTTCCAAAGAATGGATCTCGGAGATTACACTGCCTGCATCTGTGGAACATCAAACTGTTGCACTACAACATGAACTGCATAGAATTTATTACCTGCTCCACAGTCTTCAGACTTAGAACGAGCACACTACCACAGAATGGATCTCAGAGACTCCGCTGACTGCACCTGTGGAACATCAAACCAGTCCCCAAAGCACATCTTGCAAGACTTCCTCAACCTGAGCAGCTTAAGAATTTAAATCTGGCCAATAGAAACAGCCCTTCAGAACAAACTATGAGGGAATCTGTGAAGAGCTCAAGCGCGCCACCCTGTTTATGACATATACTGGAGTAGTCGCAAAGCAGAAGTTGAACGGAGAAGAAGAAGAAGATTCATCATCAAGTAGCTTGTCCCTTCCGGACTTGGCTCCCATGACAGCAGTCCTGAAAATCTCTCTGTTCTGTCCAAGTTGACCGGCGTCAGCAGCAGTCATTCTCAGATCGTCAGTGACATTTTGCACCCATCGTTTTCTAGGTCATCCTCTCATTCTTCTTCCAGGCATCATTCCCTCCAAAATTATATTCTCTATGCACTCATGTTGTTTGCTGTGTCAAAAATATTTAATTCTCCTTGTTTTTATGCTCTTTAATAGCCATCTCTCTTTAATATCAAGCTGTTGCAGAACAGAAGCGTTTGTTCTTTCTCTGTCCATTGTATACTAAGTACTCCTCGGTAGGATGTGCATTCAAAGGCATTAATGATCTTCTCCGACGCTTTGTCAATGTTCCATGTCTCACAAGCATATGTTGCCAACAACAGAGACATGAGTTAATTTAGTAGTTATCTAAGATAAAAAAAAATGTCATGTTTGCTAACAGGTGCATAAATTTGACACAAGACAACTGTATTCCGAACCAATTTAGGAAAGATATGTGGCATAGCTTTTTTTTCTATTAACTCTTTCCACGCTTTAAGCCGCACACTGCGCCACGGCGGAAACTGCGACGCTTTAAGCCGCACACTGCGCCATAGAGTTGCTTCCCTTATAAGAAGTCTTTCTAGTTTTACTTCTAGTGTTTTACTTATACTACTTTTCAACCTTGCTATTCTATTGGGTTGTCCAGTTTTCTTTAATTTAGTATATAATAAGATATATATGTTTATTTATTGACGAGTAGTTGGGATCGTAATTTTTTTAAAATTTTTTTTTTACTTCCTTGAATTAACTGCTTAAAAATTGAGAAAATAAATGGGCGTGGAAAGAGTTAAAGGTCTAACGGCAAAGGATTGACCTCATTGCCCCGGGCCTTCCTATGTTGCTCTATCTATAGTGTTGGGGAGTTGAAAATGGATAAGGGGATGTACTTGGTCTCTTCGTGACTGCCTGTTGGATTAGGACACTAAAATAGATGTTGAATTGATCCAATGATTAGTTTGGAGTTACCCATTTTACAAGTAGAACTGAATGCCTGAGGGGCAGAGTTAGGAGTGTGTTTAACCAGCAAGCCACAAGAACCATCAGTATGCATACCCTTAAACATCTGTTGGGAGACTGAGCACCTATGGGTCCAAAGACGTCAGTTCAGTAACCAATAACCAATTCTTCATTTATTTCTTAATGTCTATTCCGCAGATGGTATGACAAATGTTTTCAATTGATACTCACAAAAGATGGAAAATCTGCTGTCAACTTTGAGCATTCTTGGGGAGATGGTGTTGCTGTGCTTCGATACTTCAGGGAAGTTTATGCAGACTCCATCAAAACTCTCGGTACATCCTGACACTCAACCTTCGGACAAAGCAAACTCAGACAAACGTGTTCTGCGTCTAGGTAAATTTAGCAGAAAAATATATGCTACCTCTAGATAAATGTTGCAGAATAATGTGCACTGCATCTAGGTAAATTTAGCAGAATAATGTGTTCTGTCGTTAGTTAAATTTAGCAGAATAATGTGTTCTGTCGTTAGTTAAATTTAGCAGAATAATGTGTTCTGTCTTTAGTTAAATTTAGCAGAAAAATATATGCTACTTCTAGATAAATGTTGCAGAATAATGTGTTCTGTCTTTAGTTAAATTTAGCAGAATAATGTGCACTGCATCTAGGTAAATTTAGCAGAATAATGTGTTCTGTCGTTAGTTAAATTTAGCAGAAAAATATATGCTACTTCTAGATAAATGTTGCAGAATAATGTGTTCTGTCGTTAGTTAAATTTAGCAGAATAATGTGCACTCCATCTAAATTTAACTGTATGTGCACTGTCGTTAGTTAAATTTAGCAGACAAATGTGTAATGTTTCTAGGTAAATTTAGCAGACAAATGTGTAATGTTTCTAGGTAAATTTAGCAGACAAATGTGTAATGTTTCTAGGTAAATTTAGCAGACAAATGTGTAATGTTTCTAGGTAAATTTAGCAGACAAATGTGTAATGTTTCTAGGTAAATCCGTAAGATTGATAAAAAAATTTGATTAATTTTTTTTTATTTAATACATTCTCGTGACTCCTTATATTCTATTAATAGAACTTATTGAGCGTAGTCGGTAACCACTTCCTATTTCAGAATTCACTTTGGATCCATTTCTAAAAGAGACTATTAAAAAGGCCAAGAAACGGTTTGATGATGCAACTAGTTTGCTTGATGTTCATCATTTGCAGTACTCCAAGATGACCAGGAAGGATGTGAAGAAGGCTAAGCTTAGTCCAGATTCGATCATGCAGTTAGCCATACAAGTAGGTTTGTGTGTATGTTATGTAAGATTTGATCATGCAGTTAGCCATACAAGTAGGTTGTGTGTATGTTATGTAAGATTTGATCATGCAGTTAGCCATACAAGTAGGTTTGTGTGTATGTTATGTAAGATTCGATCATGCAGTTAGCCATACAAGTAGGTTTGTGTGTATGTTATGTAAGATTTGATCATGCAGTTAGCCATACAAGTAGGTTTGTGTGTATGTTATGTAAGATTTGATCATGCAGTTAGCCATACAAGTAGGTTTGTGTGTATGTTATGTAAGATTCGATCATGCAGTTAGCCATACAAGTAGGTTTGTGTGTATGTTATGTAAGATTTGATCATGCAGTTAGCCATACAAGTAGGTTTGTGTGTATGTTATGTAAGATTTGATCATGCAGTTAGCCATACAAGTAGGTTGTGTGTATGTTAGTTTGATAACATCTCAAATAGTAACATCACCCTTGTGTTGCTGGGGCTTGCAAGGGAAGCAAAGAATAGTACCACTGCGATCAGACATTTCATAGAGGCAACTGATGTAAGGGACTAGGAAAGCTACCCTAGTAAATAAAAAGCATCGCAGAAATCGGATGTGCTGGTCTACTTGTAGGCACATAATGGGTACAACGTGCAATCACTCTTAGGCTCAGATCACATACAAATCACAAAGAATGGTTAACAAGTGGTGGATATGAAGCGCTGGAAGAAGAAGGCTTGTGGGGACACTTTCGTTTCATTTATGATACAGCTTTTTGGTGGAAAGAACTATTGAAATATATATTATTGTTGTTGACTAAAGGTGAACTTTCCTCAAATGGCTTCGCCCCTCTCTGCAGAAATGGCACACCGCCTGCCAAATGTATTGTCGAAAGCACAAACTCTGTTGCTCCTGCAATAATCTTAGCGGTCTATGAAAAAAATGCACTGGTGAATAGAGCGGCATGATTCAGATTCCAATCCACGACCTTCAATACGCAAGATCGCTTAGCCGCAGCTTTTTTGGGGAAGGGACTGTTGAAATTAATGTTTCATGCCCCATGACTTTGTTGAACTGGAAAGATGCTGTGTATTTGTTTGAACAGTATTTGCAACAGTGTGCTGTGCTGTGTACCTTTTCTTGGTACCCAATTGAGGCTGGGTCGACATGAGAGCCGTTACTGTCAGAAACAATACAACGTTGATGTGGATTGTTATTGTTGTTGTAAAACTACAAACTACAGTACTTTGCCATTCTGAAGAACATATGGAGTTCAAGAATGATCAGGAATAAAACTAAGATAATGATATTTAACTCAAGTGTCAAGGTTGCCCTTCTATATGGAGCGGAGACATGTGGAACACCAAACAGTTGCAGACATTCATCAATAGATGCCTGCACAGGATACTCCATCGGTGATGGTATGACAGGACTACAAACAGGGAACTCTGGGAAAGAACAGGACAACGACAGGTGGAACAAGGAGCAGAAGGTAGCGATGGATAGGACACACACTGAGGAAACCCCTTAACAGCATCACAAGACAGGCTCTCTGATGGAACCCCAGGGCAATAGAGGTAGGGGAAGACCCAGGAACACCTGGAGACGGAGTTGGAGACGGAATGCAAGAAAATGGGGAGAGAGTGGAGAGATCTGGAAAAGATGGCCTTGGATAGGAGGGCTTGGAAGGTCTTGGTTGCTGACCTATCCTTCAATAGGGGTGAAGGGGGAAGAAGATGAGATAGGCAGGCTTGGAAGGTCTTGGTTGCTGACCTATCCTTCAATAGGGGCGAAGGGGGAAGAAGATGAGATAGGCAGGTTTGGAAAGCCTTGGTTGCTGACCTATCCTTCCCTAGGGGCGAAGAAGATAAGATAGGCAGGTTTGGAAGGTCTTGGTTGCTGACCTATGCTTCCCTAGGGGCGAAGGCTGAAGAAGATGAGATGGGCAGGTTTGGAAGGTCTTGGTTGCTGACCTATGCTTCCCTAGGGGCGAAGTGTGAAGAAGATGAGATAGGCAGGTGGCAGGTTTGGAAGGCTTTGGTTGCTGACCTATGCTTCCCTAGGGGCGAAGTGTGAAGAAGATGAGATAGGCAGGCTTGGAAGGTCTTGGTTGCTGATCTATGCTTCCCTAGGGGCGAATGGTGAAAAAGATGAGATAGGCAGGCTTGGAAGGTCTTGGTTGCTGATCTATGCTTCCCTAGGGGCGAAGTGTGAAGAAGATGAGATAGGCAGGCTTGGAAGGTCTTGGTTGCTGACCTATGCTTCCCTAGGGGCGAAGGCTGAAGAAGATGAGATGGGCAGGTTTGGAAGGTCTTGGTTGCTGACCTATGCTTCCCTAGGGGCGAAGTGTGAAGAAGATGAGATAGGCAGGCTTGGAAGGTCTTGGTTGCTGATCTATGCTTCCCTAGGGGCGAAGGCTGAAGAAGATGAGATGGGCAGGTTTGGAAAGTCTTGGTTGCTGACCTATGCTTCCTATGCTTCCTATGCTTCCCTAGGGCGAAGGCTGAAGAAGATGAGATGGGCAGGTTTGGAAGGCTTTGGTTGCTGACCTATGCTTCCCTAGGGGCGAAGTGTGAAGAAGATGAGATAGGCAGGCTTGGAAGGTCTTGGTTGCTGACCTATGCTTCCTAGGGCGAAGGCTGAAGAAGATGAGATGGGCAGGTTTGGAAGGTCTTGGTTGCTGACCTATGCTTCCCTAGGGCAAGGCTGAAGAAGATGAGATAGGCAGGCTTGGAAGGTCTTGGTTGCTGATCTATGCTTCCCTAGGGGCGAATGGTGAAAAAGATGAGATAGGCAGGCTTGGAAGGTCTTGGTTGTGGACCTATGCTTCCTAGGGCGAAGTGTGAAGAAGATGAGATAGGCAGGCTTGGAAGGCTTTGGTTGCTGACCTATGCTTCCTAGGGGCAAGTGTGAAGAAGATGAGATAGGCAGGCTTGGAAGGTCTTGGTTGCTGACCTATGCTTCCCTAGGGGCGAAGGCTGAAGAAGATGAGATGGGCAGGTTTGGAAGGTCTTGGTTGCTGACCTATGCTTCCTAGGGCGAAGGCTGAAGAAGATGAGATGGGCAGGTTTGGAAGGCTTTGGTTGCTGACCTATGCTTCCTAGGGCGAAGTGTGAAGAAGATGAGATAGGCAGGCTTGGAAGGTCTTGGTTGCTGACCTATGCTTCCCTAGGGGCGAAGGCTGAAGAAGATGAGATGGGCAGGCTTGGAAGGCTTTGGTTGCTGACCTATGCTTCCCTAGGGGCGAAGGCTGAAGAAGATGAGATAGGCAGGCTTGGAAGGTCTTGGTTGTGGACCTATGCTTCCTAGGGCGAAGTGTGAAGAAGATGAGATAGGCAGGCTTGGAAGGTCTTGGTTGCTGACCTATGCTTCCTAGGGCGAAGGCTGAAGAAGATGAGATGGCAGGTTTGGAAGGTCTTGGTTGCTGACCTATGCTTCCCTAGGGGCGAAGGCTGAAGAAGATGAGATGGGCAGGTTTGGAAGGCTTTGGTTGCTGACCTATGCTTCCCTAGGGGCGAAGGCTGAAGAAGATGAGATGGGCAGGTTTGGAAGGTCTTGGTTGCTGACCTATGCTTCCCTAGGGGCGAATGGTGAAAAAGATGAGATAGGCAGGCTTGGAAGGTCTTGGTTGTGGACCTATGCTTCCTAGGGCGGTGTGAAGAAGATGAGATAGGCAGGCTTGGAAGGCTTTGGTTGTTGACCTATGCTTCCTAGAGGCGAAGTGTGAAGAAGATGAGATAGGCAGGTGGCAGGTTTGGAAGGCTTTGGTTGCTGACCTATGCTTCCCTAGGGGCGAAGTGTGAAGAAGATGAGATAGGCAGGCTTGGAAGGTCTTGGTTGCTGATCTATGCTTCCCTAGGGGCGAATGGTGAAAAAGATGAGATAGGCAGGCTTGGAAGGTCTTGGTTGCTGATCTATGCTTCCCTAGGGGCGAAGTGTGAAGAAGATGAGATAGGCAGGCTTGGAAGGTCTTGGTTGTGACCTATGCTTCCTAGGGCGAAGGCTGAAGAAGATGAGATGGGCAGGTTTGGAAGGTCTTGGTTGCTGACCTATGCTTCCTAGGGCGAAGGCTGAAGAAGATGAGATAGGCAGGCTTGGAAGGTCTTGGTTGCTGATCTATGCTTCCCTAGGGGCGAATGGTGAAAAAGATGAGATAGGCAGGCTTGGAAGGTCTTGGTTGTGGACCTATGCTTCCCTAGGGGCGAAGTGTGAAGAAGATGAGATAGGCAGGCTTGGAAGGCTTTGGTTGCTGACCTATGCTTCCTAGGGCGAAGTGTGAAGAAGATGAGATAGACAGGCTTGGAAGGTCTTGGTTGCTGACCTATGCTTCCCTAGGGGCGAAGGCTGAAGAAGATGAGATGGGCAGGTTTGGAAGGTCTTGGTTGCTGACCTATGCTTCCCTAGGGGCGAAGGCTGAAGAAGATGAGATGGGCAGGTTTGGAAGGCTTTGGCTGCTGACCTATGCTTCCCTAGGGGCGAAGTGTGAAGAAGATGAGATAGGCAAGCTTGGAAGGTCTTGGTTGTGGACCTATGCTTCCCTAGGGGCGAAGTGTGAAGAAGATGAGATAGGCAGGCTTGGAAGGCTTTGGTTGCTGACCTATGCTTCCCTAGGGGCGAAGGCTGAAGAAGATGAGATAGGCAGGCTTGGAAGGTCTTGGTTGTGGACCTATGCTTCCTAGGGCGAAGTGTGAAGAAGATGAGATAGGCAGGCTTGGAAGGTCTTGGTTGCTGACCTATGCTTCCCTAGGGGCGAAGGCTGAAGAAGATGAGATGGGCAGGTTTGGAAGGTCTTGGTTGCTGACCTATGCTTCCTAGGGCGAAGGCTGAAGAAGATGAGATGGGCAGGTTTGGAAGGCTTTGGTTGCTGACCTATGCTTCCTAGGGCGAAGGCCGAAGAAGATGAGATGGGCAGGTTTGGAAGGTCTTGGTTGCTGACCTATGCTTCCCTAGGGGCGAAGTGTGAAGAAGATGAGATAGGCAGGCTTGGAAGGTCTTGGTTGTGATCTATGCTTCCTAGGGCAAGTGTGAAGAAGATGAGATAGGCAGGCTTGGAAGGTCTTGGTTGTGGACCTATGCTCCCTAGGGCGAAGGTGAAGAAGATGAGATAGGCAGGTTTGGAAGGTCTTGGTTGTTGACCTATGCTCCCTAGGGCGAAGGCTGAAGAAGATGAGATGGGCAGGTTTGGAAGGTCTTGGTTGCTGACCTATGCTTCCCTAGGGGCGAAGGCTGAAGAAGATGAGATGGGCAGGTTTGGAAGGCTTTGGTTGCTGACCTATGCTTCCCTAGGGGCGAAGTGTGAAGAAGATGAGATAGACAGGCTTGGAAGGTCTTGGTTGCTGACCTATGCTTCCCTAGGGGCGAAGGCTGAAGAAGATGAGATGGGCAGGTTTGGAAGGTCTTGGTTGCTGACCTATGCTTCCCTAGGGGCGAAGGCTGAAGAAGATGAGATGGGCAGGTTTGGAAGGCTTTGGTTGCTGACCTATGCTTCCCTAGGGGCGAAGTGTGAAGAAGATGAGATAGGCAAGCTTGGAAGGTCTTGGTTGTGGACCTATGCTTCCCTAGGGGGAAGTGAAGAAGATGAGATAGGCAGGCTTGGAAGGCTTTGGTTGCTGACCTATGCTTCCCTAGGGGCGAAGGCTGAAGAAGATGAGATAGGCAGGCTTGGAAGGTCTTGGTTGTGGACCTATACTTCCCTAGGGGCGAAGTGTGAAGAAGATGAGATAGGCAGGCTTGGAAGGTCTTGGTTGCTGACCTATGCTTCCCTAGGGGCAAGGCTGAAGAAGATGAGATGGGCAGGTTTGGAAGGTCTCGGTTGCTGACCTATGCTTCCTAGGGCGAAGGCTGAAGAAGATGAGATGGGCAGGTTTGGAAGGCTTTGGTTGCTGACCTATGCTTCCCTAGGGGCGAAGGCTGAAGAAGATGAGATGGGCAGGTTTGGAAGGTCTTGGTTGCTGACCTATGCTTCCCTAGGGGCGAAGTGTGAAGAAGATGAGATAGGCAGGCTTGGAAGGTCTTGGTTGCTGATCTATGCTTCCCTAGGGGCGAAGTGTGAAGAAGATGAGATAGGCAGGCTTGGAAGGTCTTGGTTGTGGACCATGCTCCCTAGGGCAAGGGTGAAGAAGATGAGATAGGCAGGTTTGGAAGGTCTTGGTTGTTGACCTATGCTCCCCTAGGGGCGAAGGGTGAAGAAGAAGACCGTACTTTGTGTTTATGTGTTTCGCCATAAACTGGAAAGAAAGAATTGCAATGAATTTCTACCGATTTATTCCTAACTACCTTTTACGTTGTTCCACTTTTGTTCTGTTTAATTATAGCTAGCACACTATCAAATGTATGGGAAGTACATTGTTCCACTTTTGTTCTGTTTAATTATAGCTAGCACACTATCAAATGTATGGGAAGTACGTTGTTCCACTTTTGTTCTGTTTAATTATAGCTAGCACACTATCAAATGTATGGGAAGAACGTTGTTCCACTTTTGTTCTGTTTAATTATAGCTAGCACACTATCAAATGTATGGGAAGAACGTTGTTCCACTTTTGTTCTGTTTAATTATAGCTAGCACACTATCAAATGTATGGGAAGAACGTTGGAACATATGAATCCTGTAGCACATCTGCATTCAAACACGGACGTACAGAGACAGTCAGATCTTGTACAGAGGCCACTAAAAGAATATGTGAGAAATTATATGGGAAAGGTGGACGGCAAGGAAGTAATGAGGAACTGATGGGAGATCTTAAAACATGTTCAGAAGTACATGGACTTTTGACAAAAGAAGCTGCACTTGGTAAGTAGGAACTTTAATTTGTTGAAAACTGCATCGGCCTTGTGTTGCCGGGCCCGTTTATGGATCAAAGAATAAATAACCCGCTAAAAATAGTATTAAGATAAAAATGTGTATTAACTCTTAGTGGACCAGGGCAAAAGCCATGTTTTTACACGCCATTTGTTTTTAGTATAAAAAACACCCATTAGTATGAAAAATGAATGAAAATCGTGGCATATCCCAAAGGACGTAGCCATCAACCACAGTAAACAAGTCGTTGATTTTCTAGGCACCACTTATACGTTCAGTAGTTTGCCATTGCTTTCTGAACGGGTGGCGCCATCGTCCTTTTGTTAAAATCAACGGAAACAATTTGCAAGCAAACTGTCCGCAGCGTGATTCGAACTCAGAACATCGGGGTTAATAGACAGAGTCACTAACCCATAGGCCACAGACGCCACATTAGTATAGCCCCTGGTAAAAAGGTGTTCAACCCAAGTGTGGTGTTTGGTCCACAGAGTTAATATATACCATTCCACCTGTGTGGTGCCGGGCCCATGGGAAACAAAGAATAGTAATACTACGACCTATAAGGCATGTCGTAAGAGGTGACTAAGGTAGAGGTCTAGGAAAGCTATCCTAGTAAATAAAAAGCAGCGCAGAAATCGGATGTGCTGGCCTACTTTTAGGCGCAAAACTGGCGCAGCGTACAATCGCTCTTAGGCTCAGATAACATACAAATCACAGAATTGATTTAACATGTGGTCGATGTGGAATGTTTGAAGAAGGAGAAAGAAGAAGAACCACATTATAAAGATAGCTTCTTCTTCTTCAGCGATCTCTGGTCATGCCCTTAATTTACTTTGGACCACAAACTGGGTGGTCAGCTTCAGGTCTGTCAGGCTTCCCTAAAGCTTAGTTTTCAGTTTGACTCGGTGTGGCCACATGTTGCGCTCTCAGCTCACACAGGAGAGGACAATTCTTGCATGCTATGCTCCGGTGTTTAATAAAGATAGCAGACAAGTCTACAATATGTGTTCTGTGCCTAGCTCTCCATCCAGCAGAGTTGGGGTTAGCTAGTCTTTCTGGTCAAAAATGAAAATCATTTTTATAACCATGTGGTATATAGAATAATATGGTGTTATGCCCATATTTTTATACTATGTGGTATATAGGATAATGTGGTGTTAGGCCCATATTTTTCATAAACCGTCGGCACACGATGTGTGATGTGGTCATCATCACGCCGACCATCTTTACTTCCCAGTGCATTTCCTGGTACCCAGTTGGTCGCTCTGAGAGCCGTTACGGTTGGAAATAATTCCGCGCCCACTGTGGGATTGAACACGGACCACTAGTCTGAGAAGTGAGTTCACTAACAACTATGCTACTGTGGCTCTCAGTCTTTCTTAGGGAGATAGCAACGACATCCAAAACATTGTGTACACTCGCAGGCTCAGGTCAAAATGGACAATTAACAGCCTTAAATTGATCGTTTTAAGTGAACGTAAACATCTGTCCATGTAGCTTGTTGTTCAGTTCTCTCTCTGGTGAAAATCACACAAAGAGTGGTTAACAAGTGGTTATTCTAGAGCACACATGGAAGTGGCTCTCTGGACTATAATCACACGCCCACCGAGATGAATAAGTGATGTTTTTAGAGCTCCAACCACGCTAGAAGTGGGAGGATACTGCAGTGATGACCAATGAACTCTACCTGGGTAGGAGTGGGAGGATACTGCAGTGATGACCAATGAACTCCTACCTGGGTAGGAGTGAGAGAATAATAGCCCGTCCATCGCAAGCGATGATGACAACAATCTCAGATGTGTGCTGTTGCACCTCTCTGGTGTGTGCGGAGGTGACTGTAGAGTCCAATCCTAGAACAGAATCCCGACCACAGGTGGGGCATACATGATCAAGGTTAGACATGTGCGTGTTGTGTGCTCTGTCTTTTCGCTGCTCGTTTTCTCTGTGACTCAACAATACGATGATTCTCAGCTATTCGGGTTCCTCTTTTGTTGTTACAGCTCCACATTTGGCGATCTTGCGCAAGGGATTCCTAGCACATATTGTCTATATCAAAGCATTTCAGAGACACTTTAAGAGTGTCTTTAAAGCGTTTTCTGTCCACCAGCTAAACGTCTGCCCCCTTCAAGCTCGCCATACATCAACTGTTTTGGGATGCGTTTATCAGGCATCCGAGCAACGTGACCGACCCATCTCACTTGGGCCTTCTGCAACAGGGTGTTGATGCTTGGGATCTTTGCTCTTGTGAGGACTTCGCTGTCTGGAATTTTGTCCTGCCAGTTTATTTTTAGTATTCTGCGTAGACAGCTTGAGTGAGAGAATACTGCAGTGATGACCAATGAACTCTACCTGGGTAGGAGTGGGAGAATACTGCAGTGATGACCAATGAACTCCTACCTGGGTAGGAGTGGGAGAATACTGCAGTGATGACCAATGAACTCTACCTGGGTAGGAGTCTACGCAGCACTAAGCATAGCACTACACGCCTGGAGCTGTTGGAGGTTTCTGGGTTTTATCAAAAGCCCGGTGCTCCCTCATTGCACTATAGAAAAAAGAGTGAAAATTCATAATTCCTGAGGTAAGAAGAAGAAGATCAAGTCGTAGTATGTCCCTTGTAGAACATTTCTTTCATCACAACCCAACCTGAAAAACTCTTTGTCTCTAGCAAGTTCTCCCACCTCCTCCAGCATCATGTTCAAGGTCTCTTTAATGTCCTGCTGCCACCTTCATCTTGGTCGTCCCCTACCTAGTACACCAGGAACCATGCCTTCCATTACCGTTCTCTCCAAACCACTGTGATGTTTAACATGGCCAAAGTATTTCATCTTCCGAGACATGATGTTATTTATGAGCCAATGCTCCTTGATATTCAGGTCTTGTAGGATGTCTTTGTATTTTCTCTTCTCTGTTCAGGTTGTTCTAAGAACGTTTATGTAACACCTTGTATCAAAAGCTTCAATTGTGTTCTTGTTTGTTATGGTCCACAATTCAAATCCATATGTTGCCACAGAGAATATGCATGTTCTCACAATTATTGTTCATTAGTATATAGTAACAGACAGACTCAGTTTTCATACTCAGTGACTCCATGAGCATGATTCGTAAAGTCGAATCAGGTATGGTGAGACACAACTGGGTGGAGGTACTGGTACTGACAATGATCAGAGAAATCACCTTCATTTTTGTCCCTGGGCACGCAGGAGTTAGGGGTAATGAACGAGCTGATAGATTGGCTGGCTTGGCTACAATATCAGAGGAGCTGCCATGGATCGAGTGACATTCTTCACGCATTGAGAGAGTCTTTCCGAACAGAGGAGTTTCAGGGCTGTGATTCCCACTCGCTGACCCGATTGAAAGAGATGGGTGTCAATATTGGTGCAGCCGAAAAAGAACGACATACTAAATATGCAAAGAGATTGATTAATCAACATCAAACTGGCGTGTTGGGTCGCTGGACGCTGCTGGATTTGCTGAGGCGGAGATCGGAGCACCTATGTACATGTCCGGAGTGCTTGATGATAGTCCTCATATAACTGATAACTGAACAGACAGACTGGTCAAGGAAAGGGCTGCAGGAGAGCAACCAGATGTGCAAGTTACCACCAAAAGAAAACAATGATTAAATCAATCAGAATGCCACAAATACCAACACAAGACGACTACTAAAATATGAACAGATTGGAACAAGATGTCATTCTGCACCTTAGAACATTACATAACCAACTCCGCAGCCACATGTATACAAAATTCAAGATTAGCAATTCAGCCATGTGTACATGCACATCAGTCTGCAGAGCACATACTTCAAGTTTTCCCCGAATATGATATACTGAGTCAAACTCACTGGCCTAACGAAACAGCACTAGACAGAAAACTCTGTGTGAGCTACAAAAGACAGTGAAGTTTATACAAGAGACAACATTGAATATATAGACAATATTTCAAGCGACGAAAGGAAGGAAGGATACAAGAGACAATATTGAATATATAGACAATATTTCAAGTGAACGAAAGGAAGGAAGGACACAAGAGACAACATTGAATATATAGACAATAATTCAAGTGAACGAAAGGAGGGAAGAAAGGATATAGTAAATGCAAATTAATATAAGAAGAGAGTACTTAACCCTTAATACTTGTCCTGTTTATGACATACAAATTTGTTGCTCCCTTGAGAAATGTGCTAACGAGATTAAACTCTGTATTTGGTAGTGTGTGTGCATTCCTGTCAGCAAGAATTCTACTTCTTCTTCTTCTTCTTTTGTCGTCACACTGCTACAGGGTTGTTGCCCAGTGTCATGGTTTTCTGTTTTTGTCTTGTGCTGTTCTAGTGGCTTGTATGATTGTTATTTTTGCTCTATAACAGGATTCTGCTACGCCATCTAATCATCTTTTTTGTGGTCTTCCTCTAGCCTTCTTTCCCGATGTTCTGTTGCAGAAGACTCTGTATACTGTGGAGCTTGGATGCATTCTTATTAAGTGGTCAAACCACTTCATCCTTTGTTTCTCGATGTAATTCAAGAAAGGTTCTGTGACAACTTTCTTTCTTATGCTGATGTTGGTGACTCTGTCTTTTCTGGTGTTGTTGGTAACTTTTTGCAGGTAACACATTTCACATGTAGTTATTTTTTGTGACTGTGCTTTGCTCACTGTCCATGTTTGTCTCTGGTAACACAAAGTAGGTATGAAAATGCTGTTGTTTAGCTGTCAGTGAAATTAAGAATTCTACAAAGAGTGATATTATAATTTACCAATAACAATACACAGATTGTCAGTTATTTGTCATTTGCATAGACTTTCACTACAAATGAAACTAGTCATTTAATTCATAAAAGACCAACATATTAAATAGTTTGCTCACCTGACAGAAATACCCTGTTGTCATCTACCACATAGAGCCACAGTGAATAAATATAATGAATACAGAGCAAGAGGAAGACCATAGCAAAGTGGATAACATGTGCTAGTAACCACACACCGTGAAAATTCTGGGTCAGCTTTAGCTAAAAATCATCTTGGTGCACCTGGTACATAGCTGAACTAAAGAATCTTGGTGCACCTGGTACATAGCTTAACATTTCCGTTGGAATCTAAACTACAAGAAACTCTGAAGTCAAAGTAAGGCTTGCGTGAGGGATGAAATGTACTTGTGATAAGAAAAGCAAGCCTTCACGCAAACATCAGTCAGGGGCACTATATTAGGCACCATGTCTATACCTGAATTCATAGCGGAACTATTTAATTAAATAACTTGAAGCTGTCATATTCCAACTTAATGCTGTTATTTTTCAGGCTGAAACATGTAATAACAAAATACTGTCATGTTTTGCCATTCTACGTAGTTTTACTGCAGTCTTCTCCTATATTGATAACATTATTTTTCAGGGCAAGGTTTTGATCGTCATATATTCTGTCTGAAAAACCTAGCAGAAAAGAATGGTCTGTCGTTGCCAATGTTTACAAATCCAGCATACCAAAACCTGAACCACATCATACTATCAACTTCAACATTGTCTGATCCTGCTGTTCAGATTGGTGGCTTTGCTGCTGTCACACCAGATGGGTTTGGTGTAGGTAGGTTCATTTACTGTATCATCATCATTTTGACTGTGTCACCCGTGTGGTGCTGGGGCCCGCAATGGAAGCAAAGAATAATATCTACAAGGCATTTTGTAAGAGGTGACTGATGTAGGACCTAGGGAAGCTACCCTAGTAAATAAAAAGGGATCACAGAAATCGGATGTGCTGGCCCACTTGAGCGCATAACTGGCACAATGTACAATCACTCTTAGGCTCAGATCACACACACATCACACAGAGTGGTTAACAAGTGGTCAATATGGAGCGTTCAAGAAGAATTGTCACTGTGTGGCAACCATGACAGAGGAGCGTCTGATCGAATAGATTATAGCGCTGGCTCCCATTTGGGAGACCCTGTTTCAATTCCCGGTAAGGCCCAGGAGTTTTTTTCTGTCGGGGCATAAGAAAATATCCTAACCTGAACAGTTTGAAGGCAACAGCACTAGCCATGCAGACATGAAATTCCTCAGTCTCATGTTCCCCCTGTCCTACTCTGCCCTCAAAAGAAGTAACACGTGCAGTAATAACAATTTTTATTTTCTTTTTTAAAAAGACAGTCATGTCTTTTGCCATAACCTCATTCTAGCAATGATTGTACGGAGAACATGCATTTTTCCAGTGACTACTTATGATTGTGAATCATGGATCAGTAGACAAAAAACAAGAATGAAAATCCAGTTCTTCGAAATGAAATGCTACAGAAAGATCCTACGAATACCATGGACTGAAAAAAGAAAGAACACTGATGTCCTGAAAGAACTGAATGTTAAAGACAATTGGCTGATAAACAATATACTATACAGAAAAATTAGATCCTTTGGCCACATCAAGCATCACGATGGCCTGGAGAGAACAATATTAGAGGGCAAGGTCCCAGGACGCAGAGGCAGACCAAGAAGATGGCTACAAAAAAAATTAAAGAAACCATGAATATGACCATCGACGAAGTGGGTGAACTGGCTAGAGACAGAGTGAATTTCAGATGTGCTGCAAAGAGAGCTTCTTCTTCTCTTCCACCATTTACATCTTTATAGAAGTGTTGGGGAGGAAATGTAGTGATCTTGTGTGTGCTTGTTTTAAGGAACTTTGTATGCTGATATCCATAGGGCTGTTCTTGATGCACTGTTCTGTTCTTGATCATAGGGCTGCACTCCATCTTTTGCGTGTTCTTGCTTTGTACTCATTATACTTTTTTTGTGTTGCTCTCTGTGGTAGGCGATACCAGAACATTCTTGTCAGGTGTCCAAACCATTTAATCTGTTGTTCTTTTATGAATTTGCATGACTGGTTTCACATCCAGTCTTCTTCTGATTTCTTCATTTCTAATTTTGTCTCTTATTGTCACACCTGCAGCTCTTCTAAGACACCTCATCTCTGTCATTATGATTTTCCACTCATTAGCTGCTGTTATTGGCCATGTTTGACACTGGAAACATAGTGTTGGCCAGAAAATCATTCTTATGAGATTTGCTTTAGTTTTAGCGGTATCTCTTTGTGTAACAACAGTGGTGTTAACTGTCCCAGTACTTGGTTAGCTTTTGTGCAATGATTGCTGATTTCACTATCAATACTTCCATCTGGGGTGAAAATTGCTCCCAAGAATTTGGCCTCAATTGTTTGTTTATTTCTACGTTCTGGAGTTTTATTGTAAGGTTTTCTGGTTGTCTACTTATTGCCATTGTCTCTGTCTTTATTATATTTATTTTCATGTTGCACTCCTCACCCTTGATGTTAACTAAGCTCAAATAGTTCTGGAGAGATTCTTCATTTTCTGCAATCAGTACTTGATCATCTGCAAATAAAAGTTCTGAAATATTAAGAGAGCAACATCTTATAAAGGACACACAGCTTGATGATTACTAATGGTTGTAATAAATCTTGTAGCCTAAAATGCACTTCTTTTTTGAACGCTCCAAATCGATCACTTGTCAACCACTCTGTGTTATTTGTATGTGATCTGAGCCTAAGAGCGATTGTACATTATGCCAGTTATGCACCTACAAGTAGGCCAGCTCTGTCTAGTCTTCCGTCTTCTATGAATATACTTCCCAAGTATTTCAATTCTTACACTTGGTTGATTGTAGTTCCATTGACATGGATGTTTAGTTTATTATGTTTTCTTCCCATATTCATTATTTTGGTTTTAGTGTTATTGAACCATATTCACGGAAGACTAGATAGAGAGATAGAGGCTAGAGTACAAAAGCAAATGCTGTAACCTACCAGCTAGCCCCATTGTTAAGGAACCCAGAAATCTCACTGACAGCTAAACAACAGATGATCAACAGCATTTTCATACCTACTTTGTGTTACCTGAGACAAACATGGACAATGAGCAAAGCACAGTCGCAAAACATAACTACATGTGAAATGCGCTGCCTGCAAAAAGTTACCAACAACACCAGAAAAACAGAGTTACCAACATCAGCATAAGAAAGAAAGTTGGCATAGAACCGTGCTTGAATTACATAGAGAAACAAAGAATGAAGTAGTGTGGCCACATAATAAGAATGCATCCAAACTCCACAGTATACACAGTCTTCTGCAACAGACCATCAGGAAAGAAGGTGAGAGGAAGACCACGGAAGGGATGGTTAGATGGCATAGCAGAATCCTGTCAAAGAGCAAAAATGTCACCGGTGCAGCGCAAGACAAAAACAGAAAACCACGACACTGGGCAACAACCCGGTAGCAGTGTGACGACAAAAGATGAAGACAAAGGATTATTGATTTTCATGTCATAATTTATACATGATCTATAGTCTTTAACTTGCTTTAATTGATGTTTATCAATGAAGATATTCGTAACGTCACTATTATGGTTTATAGAAAGGCAGTAAAACTCCCCACAAGTGCAAGTATACCTTGAAACTGTACAAGAACATTTCAAGCGTGCATCGTACTCACTAGTTATCTATGCACACACAGACAAACACAACGCAACTACATTAACTTGGATGAAAATTGTGGACATCATCACCCGTGATGGACGAGCATCATCATAATGGTTTATGGCATGGATTGAATTATTTAGACACATCACATATCACATAATCTTGACGATATTTTTCCAACAGGTTACGCAATTGAGGACAAGTCCATCGGCTTCAATGTCACAACTTACCCAGAAACCAACGTCAGAGACTTTATATCCTGTTGTGAGAAGAGTCTTAACGACATTCACAGTATCATCCATGGAGTACAAGCTAATGAGAAATCTTGATTTCTATCATTGTTAATAGATTTTGGGGGGCTGACAATAATCAGGGACTACTAGAATCATTGTGTACATATATATTTTAATATTTATTCCAGAAGATGAAATATTTTGACCATGTTAAACGTCACAGTGGCTTGGAGAGAATGGTGATGGAAGGCATGGTTTCTGGAGTATGAGGCAGGGGACAACCAATATGATGGTGGCAGCAGGACATGAAAGAAACCTTCAACATGACACTGGAGGAGGTGGGAGAACTTGTAAGAGACCGAGAGTGTTTCAGGCAGGCTGTAATGAAAGTGACATCCACAAGGGACATGCTACTACTTGAGCTATATTTGTTATATGACATTAGATGTCTGGGAAAAATAATGAACATAAAATGTGACGAATTCAGAGAAATGTCTGGTCAACCACTACTAGTTTAGTTTAGTTTAGTCGTCGGATCACCATCACTGCACGTCGAACAAATTAGTCCATAAGTGCTCCGATCTCTCCCTCAGTATGTCCATCAGCGTGTGGCGACTAACGACACCGGTTCTTTGTTGGTTTACAATTCTTCTTTGTCTGCCAGCATAGCGTTCTTGTCGAGCTACACCACACTTAACTTTGAGTTCTTGCAGTCTGGTTAGTGTTGTGGATGCACGGCTATTACGTGAATCATGTACACGCCCTCTCTCCCTAGGGAATTTATAATATCAGCCTGGTCCATTGCTCGTCCGCTTTGGACAGCAGCCATACCTGCAAGCCTATCCGCACGTTCATTCCCCTTACACCTGCATGCCCTGGTACAAAAATAAAACTGATCTTTGTCAGCTTAGACCTCCCCAGCGATTCCATCCAATGTCTCCTAGCCCATCCTGTTTCAATCTTCCTGAGCATACTCATTGAGTCACTGAGAAAACATGCATGGATAAAAGTCTGTGATTCTAGCCAAATCATCGCTTTGGTAACCGCATGATTTCCATAGTGAGACTGCTTGTAGTCACGGCAAAACCACCACTGTCTTCCTTCACAACATCACCTCCGACCTGAGCAGTGAAAGCCCACGAGCTCCGCAAATGTCGAATCACCGAACCATCCGTATAAATGATTACGTCATGATCAGATGCGTTCTCAGAAATTAATGCCTGAACCTCTGCCTCCACAACAAGTGGGTTGTGTTGCCTGCATTCTTTATCAAGTTCGATGCATACAGAAAAGGATGTAGCGATTGCTCTTGGCACCGGTATCCATTCTTCACCGGGATCAATGTCTTCAAGTGTACACACCTGTTCAATACAGTCCTCGGCCTGACCCATCCAAGATTTTCCTCTTTTTAACCTATTTCCTTTTGTCTCTTTATTTCCAAGTGCAGAGGATGTTGTGTGTCAGCATTGACTCGAAGGTATGCTCGTGCACGGCTCATCAGTATTCTATACTCCATAGTAGGATAGTCAAGGAGATAGCGCATCGCCCTGCACGACGTGTCTTTAGTGCAACCAAGTATAATGCGCATCGCCTCGTTCTGTATTCTTTCCAGTCGTTCTATCTGACTATGACTGAGAGTCAGGATCGCCAGCGCATACTCAAGCACAGAAAGGACCAGACCCTGGTATAAAATACAAAGATGGCGCTGTTCACAATCCGCCGCAGCCATGACCCTCATCGCCAGCAAACCTTTCCTCGCCTTCATTATCACATGAGCTATGTGTTCCGTAAAAGCTAGACTACGATCAAAACGCAACCCCAGGTATTTCATAGACTGAGATCGCTCCACTACCTCTGAACACAAAACCACAGATGGTGTTGGAGTGTTGACGATGTGGTTGTTTAAAGAGAACCATGTCACCGCTGCTTTTGTGGGGTTGACCAATGCTCCTGCTTCAACGCACCATCTACCTATGCGGTCGAGTTCTGACTGAAGTTCCTCCACAAGCTGTTCTCTATCCTTGCCCTGACGATACACCAACACATCATCTGCATATGACATTGTCCTTCCTCTACCCGTGATCTGCTCTTTTGTGATGCTCACAGTATAGGCATTGAACAACACGGAGATAATGGTGACCCCTGTGGTAAGCCAGGGTGGATTGTTGTTGCTGATGACGCCCAACTGCCACATTTAAACACTATCTTTCGCTGGAAGAGGGCGCAAAGATCCAATTGAGGAGGAATGGGCTGATATTGAGTTCAGTCAGCTGCACCATTAAAAATGCAACGGCACTCTATTATAGGCATCTTCAAGGTCAATTGCAGCAGCACATGTCTCAATGCCCGAGTGAAAACCCTCATAGACATCGTGGGCGAACACCGCTGCGTTACGCCATGTCTCTCTATATGGACGGTACCCTCCAAGGGTGGGTGGAAGGAGACGTAACCTCTCTAGTTGGCAGGATATTTTTCTGGCAATTATTTTCTCCAGCAACTTGCCTATTGTATTCTGCATGGTGATTACCCGATAGCCCTGAATTTTGTGTGGTCTTTGCCAGGCTTCGGCAGAGGTACCAGGTAGCTGTGCAACCATTCTTCGTTGATTATTGCAGTCGTAATGCTTTTGTTGTAGATGCCAGCCAGTTCTTCCCACTCCCCATCAGACAACCCGTCAATGTCACCATATCGTATGCCATCTGGACCAGGTGCACTGTTTTTGCTCTCCGTACAGCATCCTTGATTTCCTCCACCGTCACCAAATCATCTACATCTAATTCCTGGTTCTTACATTTAGCTACAATGGATTGTCTTGCAGTGTTTCGCCCTATAATGTCTTTCTGGTCACTCTGCTCTAAATAGTGCGCAAACAGAGCCCTACCCTTGTTTTCATCTGTCCTCTGCCATGTAAGATCCAAGCTCTGGAAGTCAATAACACACCGATTCTTTACTGTACCATTCATACTTCTGTGCAATCGCCAGAACAGATTCAACGATTTGTCATTGCCCACACGTTGACAGAACTCAGCCCACTTCTCACTTTTTACCATCCTTGCAATAGCTTTGAAACACCCTGTTTTATTATTCATTTCTTGTTTCAACTGCAAGATGTCAGCAGGATGGGTAGTTCCATTTTTCCTGGCAGTTTGCCACCTCCTAACAGCACACCGCTTGTCTATCCACGCCTTCTCCACCTCGTCATCCCACCATGGTGGCTGTTCCCAACGTTTACTACTGTTGGTGTGCTTGCCTCGTTTGACACACCTTATTCTACTGATAACGTCTTGCCCTGTGGTGTCGTACTGGAAAGAGTGCGTTACTGGCCTATGTTGTTTTGATCTACCTTTGTTCACCAGTATGATGCACGGACGGTGGTCACTGCCATGGTACCCTAAAATCCCCCATCTGCACACAGCAGTGAGTGTAGGGGATACAAGTGCCAAATCAATAACACTATCCTCATCTCCTGGGCGACTCGCAATTCTAGTGACACCGCTGGTATTGATGCACAACAATAATATACGCATTGTCTAATAATGGGTCTCAATACTAGTAACATCTGTTATAAGAAGGAGAAGATGGAGATATGCTGGACATACTCTGAGAAGAAATGTCTGGTCAACCACTAGTAACAACTGTTATAAGAAGGAGAAGATGGAGATATGTTGGGCATACTCTGAGAAGAAATGATCAAAGAATATCAAAGTAGGCATTGAACTGGGAGAGAAAGGGTTCTAGACAGGAAGGACAAACTAGGAAACCCTGAAACATGCTTTACTGAGAGAGCAAGAAATATTGGGCTCAATTCCATAGATGAAATTAAATGAGTTACGCAGGATAGAGCGATATGGTGAAATTTGATGCAGGCCTTGTGTAACGGTGCTAGAAGAATATTGGTATTAGCTATGATTAATTTGATGCAGGCCTTGTGTAACGGCGCTAGAAGAATATTGGTATTAGCTATGATTAATTTGATGCAGGCCTTGTGTAACGGCGCTAGAAGAATATTGGTATTAGCTATGATTAATTTGATGCAGGCCTTGTGTAACGGTACTAGAAGAATATTGGTATTAGCTATGATTAATTTGATGCAGGCCTTGTGTAACGGTACTAGAAGAATATTGGTATTAGCTATGATTAATTTGATGCAGGCCTTGTGTAACGGTGCTAGAAGAATATTGGTATTAGCTATGATTAATTTGATGCAGACCTTGTGTAACGGTGCTAGAAGAATATTGGTATTAGCTATGATTAATTTGATGCAGACCTTGTGTAACGGTACTAGAAGAATATTGGTATTAGCTATGATTAATTTGATGCATGCCTTGTGTAACGGTACTAGAGGAATATATGTATTTACTATGCTAAATTGAGAATGTTGCTATATTTCTTAAGAATTCTATTTTTTTGGTATGTCTAATTAAGAATGTTGTTGTATTTATTGTGTCTGATTAAGAATGTTAGAAAGACATGGATTTTTGGAGAAGTCCATTATGGAAGTAGGCATCCCGGCAAAGAGTAAGACCACGGAGGAGATGGATCCAGGATGTTACTTGATAATTCGCCCGAGTGGTTACCGGGCCCAAATTTGGGTTGTAAAGAATAGAACCACTGTTACCTGCCACGCATGTCGTAGAGGCGACTAAGGAGGTTTGGCTGAAATCGGATGCACGTGTCCTAAACGTATAGAAGTCTACCAAACCAATGTGCAACGTATACACGTTCTTGGCAAAGATCAAACATGTCACAAATAGTGATTAAAATTGGTCCTAAAGAACCAACGCAAAGAAGAAGACTTGATAATTTCAGCATGATGGTTGCAGAGATGGGGTATCTGGCCTATGATAGAGAAAATTCCAAAGGAGTATTGGGGTGGCAAAGTTCTGCTCTGGATAAACTATGAAATGATGATTAAAAATGTTTCTATATTTGGTATGTCTAATTAAAAATGTTACTAATTGAATATCTATGTTTTTTAATGCATTGTCAGTAGTGATGACACTCATTATCATCTTCCTTTTCTATGCTGCAGTAGGAGCATGAGGCAACCATTACTGATGATTGTATTTGGAACCTGATCCGCTGAAGATTGTGTATTAAAACCACGGTTCTAAAACTACGGTTCTAAAAGCACACAATATAAATGTATGTGAAATGCAATGTCTATGAAAAGTTACACTAACACCAGAAAAGACAAGAGTCACCAGCATCACGAAGAAAGTTGAGACAGTACCTTGCTTGAATTACAATGAGAAACAAAGAATGAGGTGGTTCGGCCATTTAATAGGAACGCAACCAAACCACTGTATACAGTCTTCTACAACAGAACATCAGGAAAGAAGGTGAGAGGAAAACCACGAAAAGAGATGGTTAGATGGCATAGCAGAATCCTGTCAAAGAACAAGAATAACAATCACACAAGCCACCAGAACAGCGCAAGACAAAAACAGAAAACCATGACACTGGGCAACAACCCAGTAGCAGTGTAATGGCAAAAGAAGAAGAAAGCACAATAAATTGGGACATACACCAAAATACAGAACAAATTTCACGATCCTCAAAATTATATCGAGGGCCATCACTTGTGCTGCAGAGTTCATGCACTGCAATTGAGATTTTCCTGTGTAAGAAAGAAATCGAAGCACTTGTGGCTAGTCAGCGAAGTGCAATGATGATGGTCCTATCAATCAAACAGAAATAAAGATAAACTGATCCATCTTAGTCTTGTTTTAACAAAGATATTGTGAATAGTGCAACTCATAAACTGATCCATCTTAGTCTTGTTTTAACAAAGATATTGTGAATAGTGCAACTCATAAACTGATCCATCTTAGTCTTGTTTTAACAAAGATATTGTGAATAGTGCAAGTCATAAACTGATCCATCTTAGTCTTGTTTTAACAAAGATATTGTGAATAGTGCAAGTCATAAACTGATCCATCTTAGTCTTGTTTTAACAAAGATATTGTGAATAGTGCAAGTCATAAACTGATCCATCTTAGTCTTGTTTTAACAAAGATATTGTGAATAGTGCAAGTCATAAACTGATCCATCTTAGTCTTGTTTTAACAAAGATACTGTGAATAGTGCAACTCATAAACTGATCCATCTTAGTCTTGTTTTAACAAAGATACTGTGAATAGTGCAAGTCATAAACTGATCCATCTTAGTCTTGTTTTAACAAAGATACTGTGAATAGTGCAACTCATAAACTGATCCATCTTAGTCTTGTTTTAACAAAGATACTGTGAATAGTGCAACTCATAAACTGATCCATCTTAGTCTTGTTTTAACAAAGATACTGTGAATAGTGCAACTCATAAACTGATCCATCTTAGTCTTGTTTTAACAAAGATATTGTGAATAGTGCAACTCATAAACTGATCCATCTTAGTCTTGTTTTAACAAAGATACTGTGAATAGTGCAACTCATAAACTGATCCATCTTAGTCTTGTTTTAACAAAGATATTGTGAATAGTGCAACTCATAAACTGATCCATCTTAGTCTTGTTTTAACAAAGATATTGTGAATAGTGCAACTCATAAACTGATCCATCTTAGTCTTGTTTTAACAAAGATATTGTGAATAGTGCAAGTCATAAACTGATCCATCTTAGTCTTGTTTTAACAAAGATATTGTGAATAGTGCAACTCATAAACTGATCCATCTTAGTCTTGTTTTAACAAAGATATTGTGAATAGTGCAAGTCATAAACTGATCCATCTTAGTCTTGTTTTAACAAAGATATTGTGAATAGTGCAAGTCATAAACTGATCCATCTTAGTCTTGTTTTAACAAAGATACTGTGAATAGTGCAACTCATAAACTGATCCATCTTAGTCTTGTTTTAACAAAGATACTGTGAATAGTGCAAGTCATAAACTGATCCATCTTAGTCTTGTTTTAACAAAGATACTGTGAATAGTGCAACTCATAAACTGATCCATCTTAGTCTTGTTTTAACAAAGATACTGTGAATAGTGCAACTCATAAACTGATCCATCTTAGTCTTGTTTTAACAAAGATACTGTGAATAGTGCAACTCATAAACTGATCCATCTTAGTCTTGTTTTAACAAAGATATTGTGAATAGTGCAACTCATAAACTGATCCATCTTAGTCTTGTTTTAACAAAGATACTGTGAATAGTGCAACTCATAAACTGATCCATCTTAGTCTTGTTTTAACAAAGATATTGTGAATAGTGCAACTCATAAACTGATCCATCTTAGTCTTGTTTTAACAAAGATACTGTGAATAGTGCAACTCATAAACTGATCCATCTTAGTCTTGTTTTAACAAAGATACTGTGAATAGTGCAACTCATAAACTGATCCATCTTAGTCTTGTTTTAACAAAGATACTGTGAATAGTGCAAGTCATAAACTGATCCATCTTAGTCTTGTTTTAACAAAGATATTGTGAATAGTGCAAGTCATAAACTGATCCATCTTAGTCTTGTTTTAACAAAGATATTGTGAATAGTGCAAGTCATAAACTGATCCATCTTAGTCTTGTTTTAACAAAGATATTGTGAATAGTGCAAGTCATAAACTGATCCATCTTAGTCTTGTTTTAACAAAGATATTGTGAATAGTGCAACTCATAAACTGATCCATCTTAGTCTTGTTTTAACAAAGATATTGTGAATAGTGCAAGTCATAAACTGATCCATCTTAGTCTTGTTTTAACAAAGATACTGTGAATAGTGCAAGTCATAAACTGATCCATCTTAGTCTTGTTTTAACAAAGATACTGTGAATAGTGCAAGTCATAAACTGATCCATCTTAGTCTTGTTTTAACAAAGATACTGTGAATAGTGCAACTTATAAACTGACCCATCTTAGTCTTGTTTTAACAAAGATACTGTGAATAGTGCAACTCATAAACTGACCCATCTTAGTCTTGTTTTAACAAAGATATTGTGAATAGTGCAACTCATAAACTGACCCATCTTAGTCTTGTTTTAACAAAGATACTGTGAATAGTGCAAGTCATAAACTGATCCATCTTAGTCTTGTTTTAACAAAGATACTGTGAATAGTGCAACTCATACAAATTTCACTTTCTAAACTAAGCAACAATAAAATGATGTGGGGTTATAATCCCGCAACCAATATTCTCTAAGTACGGAAAGAAACTGACCTGCCTACCTTCCACATACTTGGGTTTAGAAATGTGAAGTGACAAGCATGTCATAATTAACAAACTGCAATGGCTAGAGGACATTTTCATTTTTCATATGGGCTTGCAAACTACATTTGTCATAAAATCTACGTACATACTGTGTTAGTATGTCTGTTTATACGATATTGGGAATCCCTGGCACAAGATTGCCAAATGTGGCGCTGTAACAACACAAAAGGAATTCGTATAGCTGAGAATCGTCATGCCATTGAGGCACAAAGAAAGCGAGCTGCGCAAAAAGATAAAACACCGTCTTCTTTTTCTGTGATCGCCTACTGTCAATTCAGGTGGTAGTCATGACGCCTGGTATTGCGCTTCTGATTTTTACGTGAGGCCTGCTTACCATTTGAGTGGTGTCTCTCACCATGCAGTGAGCCTTCGCGTCCTCAGAGGTAGTTGAAGTTTAGATCCTTCAAGGGTGATCGTTACAGGAAACCTGTTGTCCATGAAACACTTGCCTCGAGTCCTTGTACCATTTGTACTTTTATTGTCAGTGTTAATTAGTGAAGTGCGACTTTTCTATCGGATTTTCTGCCTTTGGTGTGGTCATTCATTACACATGGTATGATAAACACCCTTTAATAATCTTTTAATGCTGTATATTTGGGCTTGGGTCTGCGCCAAAAAGCATTTACTACTTTGCTGATTGGGTGAGGTCGTTCTGATTTTGGAGCATTCTCAACCTTTCTAGGGCTAGTCATTGGAATGGTCACTTTTCTTGTATTCTTTGATCTTCAACTATCATTTTTCGTCATATATTTGGGCTTCTTTGATCTTCTCCTAAGAGTATGTCTACAATATGCCCCTTTCTGACTATATGAGGTTGTTCCAGATTAGGAGCAGTCTCAGCCATTAGAGACACATGTGCTTGTCACACAAATGATCATTTTTCAGCTGTTTAATTGGCATTTATGTGATCTGAGCCATAGTGTTTTGATGTCGTTCTACTCTGTGTAGGACAATTTGCGTCCAAAAAGCGTTACTTCGTCAATGTTTGGGTTTGTATCAGTCAAGCCTTTACATTATCAGCTTTACTTTTCTAGCTATGGTGAGTTTATTCCGGAAGGAACATTCTCTGCCATTTTGAGAAGGCTAGTTGGCAATTTGCAGTTTCTACTCTGCATTTTCCTTGTCCCCGGGAAACACTGCAATTGATCCAGAGGGTCATTTCATTAGGCGCCAGCAACACAACTTAAATTTTGTGCTCGCATTATCACCCACCCAAGTTCTTCTGGGGATGTTAGTTGTCAGTGCAACAGTACCGTGCCTGGTTGTTCCAGGAAGGCAGTTTTGTTAGGCACAAAAACGTAACTTTAGGATTTGCGCTCTGCCAACCTTACCCAATAAATGTATATGTGCTTCGCCTCTGGTACGGAGTTAACTGCAATCTTCCCATGTGTCGTCATGACACATGGTATCATTTTCATCAAATCTTGCAGAGCTGGCAAAAATGGTGTGACCATTGTTTGAGGACGCGCCTCTTGACGACTGTAGCTTGTCAATTCTTACGATTCGATTTTATTTATTCAGCTTTTCCCATTGGCCGGGAGAGATGTGCAGAAACAGTCACTCTGGAATTCTGCTTGTCTGTGTTGTGAGTAGATTTCGTATAGCGTAACTGTTCTTTCATCACTACTTATACCAGAGTAGCTCTCCCTCGATCCCTACCCACCTAGCCCGACAGGAGCAGTTGTCTGTTTCCAGGGTCAGCACGTGGAGGTGGGGTAGGGTCTTGATCAGTGCCAGCTCACGGTACCCTGGTGCACGTTGTTACTGTGGCTGCGCCTGTGACCCAACCCATATGTCTAACCTTGATCATGTATGCCCCACCTGTGGTAGGGATTGTGTTTGAGGATTGGACTCTACAGTCACCTCCGCACACACCAGAGAGATTCAGCAGCACACATCTGAGGCTGTTGTCATCATCGTTTGCGATGGATGGCTATTAATTTTCTGTTTATATACTACATTTGTATATCCATATAAATTTGCATATATATATATGGGAGCGTCTGGCAGAATGGGTTCGAGCGCAGCTCCTATACGGGAGACCCTGGTTCAATTCACAGTAAGGCCAAGCAATTTGTTCTGTCAGGGGCATAAAGAAAAATCCTAACCTGAACACAATTTTACAGTGACTGAACTAGCCATGCGGCCATTAAATTCCACAGTCCTTCGTTCCATCTGTTTTACACCGCCCTAAAAAGCGATATTACAGGCAGTAACAAGTTTTTTTTTTTAAGTGTATATGTTTCTATGCTACATTTGTAAGTATATCTGTTCATATGCTACATTTGTAAGTATATCTGTTCATATGCTACATTTGTAAGTATATCTGTTGCTATGTTACATTTGTAAGTATATCTGTTGCTATGTTACATTTGTAAGTATATCTGTTGCTATGTTACATTTGTAAGTATATTTGTTGCTGTTACATTTGTAAGTATATCTGTTGCTATGTTACATTTGTAAGTATATCTGTTTCTATGCTACATTTGTAAGTATATATGTTTCTATGCTACATTTATATTTATTTTTGAGTGTTTACAGAATATCTTCTACATGACCTACATAAAAAATATGCAAATTAAATTTGTCAAATGTTAATTATTTATGCAATCTCCAGAGAAATTTCGATATATGTATTTTGTGAAAACTGATTACCAACATTGCAAACTTTATATGATTAATATTTACTGCTAGTTGTTGTTATTTGTCGTGATTGTCTTATGTTGTTAGGAGACTAGAAGAAAGAGATTGTTTTCACAGAATGGGATATCTTGAAGGAATATAGAGAGCTGCAGTAGCATAGTTGTTAGTAAACTCACTTCTTAACTCCTTGTGAACCAAACAACACATTACATGGCTTTGTGTTAGACGCCTTTTTACCAGGAGCCACACTAAACTCACTTCTTAACTCCTTGTAGACCAAACATCACATTACATGGCTTTGTGTTAGACGCCTTTTTACCAGGAGCCACACTAAAGGGCATTTTTATGTGGTCCGGGTTCTATTCCACAGTAGGCATGGAATATTTTCAGACTAACGGCTCTCAGGTCAACCCAGCCTCAGTTGGGTACCAGAAAAAGCACTGGGAAGTACAGGTGACCAGCGTGATGTTGACAACATCACCCATTGTTTGTCAATGGTCAGTGAAAAATATGGACCTAGCACCGCATTATACGAAAACGGGTTACTTTTGAGGAATAAGGTGTCAGGTCCATATTTTTTGTCTGTCTTTACTATCTAGTCTCTCTCCCTGGTACATAACTCGGGTTGACCTGAGAGCCGTTGCCGTCTTTACTATCTAGTCTCTCTCCCTGGTACATAACTCGGCTCGGGTTGACCTGAGAGCCGTTGGCGTCTTTACTATCTAGTCTCTCTCCCTGATACATAACTCGGCTCGGGTTGACCTGAGAGCCGTTGGCGTCTTTACTATCTAGTCTCTCTCTCTGATACATAACTCGGGTTGACCTGAGAGCCGTTGCCGTCTTTACTATCTAGTCTCTCTCTCTGATACATAACTCGGCTCGGGTTGACCTGAGAGCCGTTGGCGTCTTTACTATCTAGTCTCTCTCTCTGATACATAACTCGGCTCAGGTTGACCTGAGAGTCGTTGCCGTCTTTACTATTTAGTCTCTCTCTCTGGTACATAACTCGGCTCGGGTTGACCTGAGAGCTGTTACGGTTGAAAAACTCACACTTTTTTTTATGCACTTCCATTAATAATTTCCCAATTCCTTTTTTACAATTCACATCTTACACACAAAAAATGAACAGGAACAAGGAAAAATATGTCCATCCTACAGATGCAGTCAAGCACAATTTAATCAGAATGTTTTCTAGCAAAAATGACATAAGTAATTCTAATAAGTTTAGTTTAGTCGTCGGATCATCATCACTGTACATCGAACCAATTAGTCCATAAGTGCTCCGATCTCCACCTCGGTATGTCTCTCAGCGTGTGGCGACTAATGACGCCAATTCTATGTTTAATCGTTGGATCATCATCACTCTACATCAAACCAATTAGTCCATAAGTGTTCCGATCTCCACCTCAGTATGTCTCTCAGTTTAGTTTAGTCGCCGGATCATCATCACTGTACACTGAACCAGTTAGTCCATAAGTGCTCCGATCTCCATCTCAGTATGTCTCTCAGTTTAGTTTAGTCGCCGGATCATCATCACTGTACACTGAACCAGTTAGTCCATAAGTGCTCCGATCTCCACCTCAGTATGTCTCTCAACGCGTGGCGACTAACGATGCCAGTTTTATGTTTCATCGTCGGATCATCATCACTGCACATCGAATCAATAAGTCCATAAGTGTTCCGATTTCCACCTCAGTATGTCTCTCAGCGTGTGGCGGCTAACGACACCAGTTCTTTGTTGGTAACTTCTGCCTCCACAACCACTGGGTTTTCTCGTCTGCATTCTTTATCAAGTCTGACACATACTGAAAATGATTTATTGATTTCTGTTGGTATTGGTATTCATTGTTCACCGGGTTCAATGTCTTCAAGTGTACACACCCGTTGAATACAGTCCTCGGCCTGATCCATCTAATATTTTCCTCTTTTTAACCTATTTCATTTTTCTCTCTTTATTTCATGTGCATGAGGTGCTGTGTGTCAGCATTGACTGGAAGATATGTAAGTACACAGCATATCCTTGTTCTTTCTTTCATAGTAGGATAGTCATGAAGGTAACGCATCGCCCTGCATGAAATGTCTTTAGTGCAGCATATGGCTGATAGTTAGGTTTGGCAGAGCATACTCAAGCAAAGACAGGACAAGACACTAGTATAAGAAACAAACATGGCACTGCTCACAATTTGCTGCAGCCATTATCTTTTAAAAGGCATTTTAAAGCTGAAAGATTGACTTAATTGCACTGGGTTTGACCTCATATGGCTCAATCCCTCTCTGCAGAAATGGCATGCCACCTGCTGAGAGTATTGCACAAAGCACAAACTCTGTAGCTCCAGCAACAATCCTAGGGGTCTCTGGAAAAGAATGCACCTGTGAACAGAACGGTGCGGTCCAGATTTGAACCCACAACCTTTGACTCGCAAGGCAAGGACTTAGCCACTGAGACCCCCAGACATTACCTTCATTGTAGGCAAACCCTCCCTAGCCTTCATTATCACATGGTCTATGAGTTCCATCAAAGCAAAACAACAATCAAACCGCAACCCCAGGTATTTCATTAACCATAACTATTTTCTACTTCAAACGCTCCATATCGACCACTTGTTAACCACTCTGTGTGATTTGTATGTGATCGAAGCCTAAGAGCGATTGTGCGCTGTGCCAGTTATGCGCCTACAAGTAGGCCAGCACATCCGATTACTACGCTGCTTTTTATTTACTAGGGAAGCATCCCTAGGTCCTACATCAGTCACCTCTTACGACATGCATTGTAGGTTGCAGTGGTATTATTCTTTGCTTCCTTGCGGCCCCGGCACCACGGGCGAACCATAATTCTAATAAATAAAACAGTCGAACAAGAAAATGAATATCATTATGGTTAGTAATGTACAACATCAGATTAAAGATCAAATAAACATTCTAAATAATAAGTCTCAGCAACTAGGCATGAAAATACACATGGAAAAGACTAAGGTCATGAGAATAAATGCAATAATGTAAACCAGATTATGATGGAGGAAACAGCTCTACAAGATGTAGAATCATACACATACCTTGGTAGCAACATAGACACAAATGGAGGAACTAACAAAGATGTCAAGATAAGAATACAAAAAGCAAGGGAAACTTTATTGCATTGAGTAAGATATGGAAGTCAAAGGAAATCAAAACACAAAGCTGAGAATCTTTCAATCAAATGTGAAGTCAGTGCTGTTTTATGGCTCGGAAACATGGAAGACAACAAAAGAAACTACCAGAAAACTACAGACCTTCATAAATGGATGTTTGGGTAGAATAGAGGGACTGAGATGGTATGATAAGATTACAAATGAGGAACTCAGAGAAAGAACTAAGCAGACACCAGTGGAGAAAGAGCTAAGGAAGAGACGCTGGTGATGGATAGGACACACATTGAGAAGACCGACCGGAAGCATTGCGAGACGGGCACCGTTTTGGAACCCGCAGGGAAAGAGGAGTGGATGCAGACCTGGAGAAGAGAGCTGGAGGCTGATATTAAAAGGATAGGTAAAACATGGAAAGAATTGGAAGGGATGGCAGGAGAGAGAAAGAGCTGAAAGAAGTTTGTTGAAGACCTGTGCTCCGTTGGGAGTTGAAAGGTGAAGAAGAATGTACAGCATAGGAAACTAAATGGTACTCATCACAAAAAACATAAGAAAATGTGTTCTTCTTTTTCAATGAATTGTTTGAAAACAAGAAAAGTGTAAATATATTACAAAATAATAAAATGGAAATTAATTTTATTTCACAAATGTATGGATGATAAATTTGCTGAAGATATGGTCAACTTGCTCAAAGATATGCACAGTTTCCATATTAGGTTTGTGTGTGTGTTTTAGTTTATCATTTTTGTCTTGTTAGTGTGTATTCTATCTTAAATTCTTTGATTGATCTCTTCTCGGTGGAAGCATAGATTTAGTCTGCTATCATTATGCTTCATAAATCGTGTCTTTCGTTGCCTCTATTATCTCTGCGACAGAAGAAACTATTTATGAAGCATAGATTTAGTCTGCTATCATTATGCCTCATAAATCGTGTCTTTCGTTGCCTCTATTATCTCTGCGACAGAAGAAACTATTTATGAAGCATAGATTTAGTCTGCTATCATTATGCCTCATAAATAGTGTCTTTCGTTGCCTCTATTATCTCTGCGACAGAAGAAACTATTTATGAAGCATAGATTTAGTCTGCTATCATTATGCTTCATAAATCGTGTCTTTCGTTGCCTCTATTATCTCTGCGACAGAAGAAACTATTTATGAAGCATAGATTTAGTCTGCTATCATTATGCCTCATAAATAGTGTCTTTCGTTGCCTCTATTATCTCTGCGACAGAAGAAACTATTTATGAAGCATAGATTTAGTCTGCTATCATTATGCCTCATAAATAGTGTCTTTCGTTGCCTCTATTATCTCTGCGACAGAAGAAACTATTTATGAAGCATAGATTTAGTCTGCTATCATTATGCTTCATAAATCGTGTCTTTCGTTGCCTCTATTATCTCTGCGACAGAAGAAACTATTTATGAAGCATAGATTTAGTCTGCTATCATTATGCCTCATAAATAGTGTCTTTCGTTGCCTCTATTATCTCTGCGACAGAAGAAACTATTTATGAAGCATAGATTTAGTCTGCTATCATTATGCCTCATAAATAGTGTCTTTCGTTGCCTCTATTATCTCTGCGACAGAAGAAACTATTTATGAAGCATAGATTTAGTCTGCTATCATTATGCTTCATAAATAGTGTCATGCGTCGCCTCTATTATCTCTGCGACAGAAGAAACTATTTATGAAGCATAGATTTAGTCTGCTATCATTATGCTTCATAAATAGTGTCATGCGTCGCCTCTATTATCTCTGCGACAGAAGAAACTATTTATGAAGCACACATAAAAGCCCATGCTAGAAATCTCTTTCTGATTAATTTGGTGGAAAACGTGAAATTAGAGACTGCTGTCTTTTAACGCAACAGAAAGATCAGTCACACTGACTTTCTTTATTTAAAAAATGGCTTCAAAATACTGTTCTCAAACCACACAGCTACAGGGATTGTATCTCGATGTAAGCATTAACTCAGTCAATTATCTGCAATAAGGGATTGATTATGATATAATCATCGCACTTTTGTGAATAACCATGTGTGCTTTGATCTCTTTCTTGCACATCAAAATGTCAGCAGTAGTACACAAACTGTATCGCCTACGAGGGTTCCCAAATTAAATTTTGAGGATGGTGAAAACTAGTAATATTTAAATTACTTTTGTCAGACAGCAGTTTTCCAGCCTACCCTTAATGATTTTAAACTGATAATGGTTTTTCATTCAACTTGTACACACGACCTATGTTTTATCACTTTTAAAAAATGACTAGTTACTTGATCTCACCTATAATGAGATCACACAGATCACTAGAAAATATAATAAATAATATAATTACACGTTTACACAAACACATGATATTAAAATGTGTTTACACATACAAATTATGTACATACATGTTTACATATAGATAATATATGTACACATAGATAACATTATGCAGACAGTATGGTAACATATACTGGTAACATTATACAGACAGTATATGTATGAATATCGTGGCATATCCTTTATAGGACATAGCCATCAACCACAGTAAATGGGTCGTTGATTTTCTAGACACCACTTATACGTTCAGCAGGTTGCCATTCACTGATCCAAGTCGACCCAGTCCTAGCCAAATGTAAACCCAAACTTATACCAGCAACCGTCAAGAACCGCCTGGGAGACCACGATGCCAAACTAAGAGAATCGCTACCGGGCATAAAAAAAAAGGGGCAGCAAGCGAACTGTGAAAGGAGAGCGGTTACAGAAAAATTCATAGCGACAGAGTACCCTGGGAGAGCGTGGACACACGTGCACACCGACGGATCGGCAGAGAACGTGATTAGTGATGGAGGAAGAGGAATAGTGCTTAAACTCCCAAAGAAAGTGAAGGTCACGAAGTCGATAGCCACAGGAAAGTACTCAAACAACTACTGTACAGAGATGGAGGCACTAAGAATAGCAGCAGAAATGATCCTAGAGAGAAGCAGCACCTCACATAACAAAGTAGTGATATTCACAGACGCCATGTCGGCCATCAAAGCACTAAAAAGCTTAACCGGCACAGTGCTAAACACGATCCTCGGAGTATTAACAAACTCATTCAAACGCAGTCATACAGTGGATCCCATCACACTGCAATATAAGCGAAAATGAAGAGGCAGACAAGCGGGTAGGCGACTGCCGCAGACTGATGGAAATCAGCTACGAAGAGGCTAAAAGAACCATCGGATAGCGATATAGAGAAAAGTGATCGCAAGACCACCCTCAACACAGCGCCAAAGATGAGTACTATGGTCTGTCCCGTAGTGAACAAGTTCTGCCTTCACACCGGCCATAACAGACTCCGGGCCCACTTTTACAACAAATTTTAAATTGGCACAACTAGCCTGTGCCACTGTGAGAAGGCGGACATGATGGCAGAGCACATACTGCAAGACTGCCAACTGCTAGCAGACCTGAGAAACGAAACCTGCCTGGAAAATACTGATTCTATTTTTATCCAGGTCTATTTTTACTGTTTGTAAAAATTCACTGGAACAAATTTGCGTCCAAACTGCCCATCGTAGAGTTTGAACCAGGTACTCTTGGGCGGAGCTCACTACCGCTAAGCCACAGATGGCCACTATTTAACACGACAAAAAATTAAATAATATATGGAAAAAGTTACCATTATTTGTGCTGAAACTTGATCATCACTAATACGTACGATGTCACACAGATAAAATATATAAATACTGAACATAACATATTACATAACATATTTATATTAATTATATGATACGTGCAATCTTGGGTCATCAAGGGCAAATAACTTTTTCAAAGCGATTGGCTCTGTATGCTGTTTTCACCTGCTCACGTAGATACGAGATGAAGCCATCCTTCTTGAGATCAATTGTAATCACCTTGAGTGGATGAAAGTAATGAGAGAAAATAACATAGAGATAGCATTGTTGGTACCGTATGTTGGATAATTACGTTTCTACCCTTCCTTATATATCTCTTCAACAATTATACGTAGCAGAGAAATTTTGGCGTCTGTAGCTTAAACGGTAGTGAGCTCAATCACAACCCACGGGTACGTGGTTCAAACTCTGCGGTGGGCAGTTTGGAAGCAAATTTGTTTAGCGTCGATTTTTACAAATGGTAAAAATAGACCTTACCGTTCAGAAGCAATGGCAAACTAGTGAATGTATAAATGGTGCCTAGAAAATTGATGACTCGTTTGGTTGATGGCTACGTCCTGTAAAGGATATGCTATGATTTTCATCATTATACGTCACTTAAGGACTACAAGAAATGTCTCCTTGGCAACTCGTACAGTTCCTTTTATGGAACTGAGTCCGATATTTCTTACTTCTCTCAGTATAATTTGTTTCAAGGTTTCAGTAAGGGTGTTAACTCTTCCTCCCACTCAATGTGATTTATTTTATAATTTCTTATCAGAGTATGCCCAACATATCTCAATCTTCTTTTTTTATATAACAGTTACTAGTTGTTGAGCAGACATTTCTCAGAAATAAATGAAAGTTATATACTTTATCTGCGATGGTATGACAGGACCACAAACAGGGAACTGTGAAATAGAGCGGGACAACGGCAGGTGAAACGAGATAAGGGGCAAAAGGTGGCGATGGATAGGACACACACTGTGGAGACCTCCTGACAGCATCACAACACAGGCGCTCTGAGGGAAACCCCCCAGGGTAATAGAGGTAAGGGAATGTATAAGGCATGCAGCCAGTCCCTCAGCCCCCAGGTGGCTGACCAGACAGTTTAGCTTAGTGTAGCTTATATACTTTATTAGCAGACAGTAGTATTGCGCACTAAATATGCATGTGTTCAACATAAGCAAGAGTGGCAATACTGGACAAGACCTGACGTAGCAAAAACCAAGGAGTAGTGACGGGGTAGTAACGAGAGAAGAAAGATAAACAATGGACACGGACAGACGTATGTTAATATGTCTGCCGTTATAAACCTCAATAAAGATGAAAGAACTTAATTGAATCCTGTTTGTTCGCTATATCGTGTTGTCTTGAGTTTTAGTATGTAAGGAACACCATCTATAAAATCAAAGGACCACATTGGAACACATGCATATTTAGTGCGCAATACTACTGTCTGCTAATAAAGTATATAAGCTAAACTGTCTGGTCAGCCACCTGGGGGCTGAGGGACTGGCTGCATGCCTTATGCCTTCTACAGGAAGACCCAGGAACGAAAGAAAAGAAAATCTACAATGCATGTCGTAAGAGGCGACTGACGTAGGACCTTGGGAAGCTACCCTAGGAAGTAAAAAGTGTTGCAGAAATCGGATATGCAGGGATACTTGTAGGCGCATAACAGACACAATGTACAATCACTCCTAGGCTCAGATCACATACAAATCACACGGAGTGTTTAACAAGTGGTCGATGTGGATCATTCGAAGCGGCAGAAGAAAACAACATCTGAATGATAACAAATATGAAGAATTCATTCCTACATACCTGTCCTCCACGCGTCACGGCCAGGATGCCCTGCGAGTTGGTGTTGAGTACTGCAGTAAAGATGACATCCACCGCCACCCGGGTACAACACAAACACATAGCAGTTTCCATATCGCACATGTACAGATAACCATATTTAGTGATCACAAACAGAAGCCCATAGTCAACTGATATCTACAAGAAGAAGAAGAAGATTATCAAGTAAAATCGGACATTGATTGATTGACTGATAGAACCATCATCATTGCACTTCGGTGAGTAACAATGTGTACTCTAATCTCTTTCTCAACACAGGACGATCTCAGCGGCAGTGCATGAACTCTGAAGCGTTGGCAAAAGTTCCCGATGTAATTTTGAAGATGGTAAAGATATTTTGAATTAATTTTATTTTTAATCTTTTTCTAATAAATTTTACCCAGGCAGCAGCTTTCCAGCCTACTCTACTCGATTTTCAACTGTCAAGGGTTCTTTTACATGCTCAAATTAAACTAGGGACCTATGTTTTATCGTCCATCTCCGATAGGTCTAGAAACTCGATCTCACCTACACTGAGATCAGGCATCTCTGGGAAAATGACCAGATGGCTCCACAAGGGAACAAACTGGTTAACTTGGCACCAGAGGCAGAGCATCAAACCTCTACGCTACAGAGGTCCCTGATCGGGCATTTCACATGCAGAAAACGCATTTCTTTGAATCATCTATACTGGATCTGAACTGTTTAACACTCTCCACAGTAGCCTTCTTCTTCAATCAACTTCTGCTATGCGACTACTCTGGTATTTGTCATAAACAGGGCGGTGCGCTTGAGGAATTCATTGGTCCCCCATAGTTTGATCTGAACGGTTGTTCCTGTTAGCTAGATATCCATTCTAACACTGCACAGGCTGGGACAGTCTTGCCCAGGAGTCTTATATTCTACTGGGAACGCTGCACAAGCTGGGACAGTCTTGCCCAGAAGTCTTATATTCTACTGGGAACACTGCACAGGCTAGGACAGTCTTGCCCAGGAGTCTTATATTTTACTGGGAACACTGCACAGGCTAGGACAGTCTTGCCCAGGAGTCTTATATTCTACTGGGAACACTGCACAGGCTAGGACAGTCTTGCCCAGGAGTCTTATATTCTACTGGGAACACTGCACAGGCTAGGACAGTCTTGCCCAGGAGTCTTATATTCTACTGGGAACACTGCACAGGCTGGGACAGTCTTGCCCAGAAGTCTTATATTCTACTGGGAACACTGCACAGGCTAGGACAGTCTTGCCCAGGAGTCTTATATTCTACTGAAAACTCTGCACAGGCTAGGACAGTCTTGCCCAGGAGTCTTATATTCTACTGGAACACTGCACAAGCTGGGACAGTCTTGCCCAGGAGTCTTATATTCTACTGGGAACACTGCACAGGCTGGGACAGTCTTGCCCAGGAGTCTTATATTCTACTGGGAACACTACACAGGCTAGGACAGTCTTGCCCAGGAGTCTTATATTTTACTGGGAACAAGATGGTTTAGTAGAAGTAGGTGATGTACGGAAACCGGCAGATCTGAGGTGGTCAGATTTGATAGCAGCCCTATATTCTACAGGGAACAATATAGCTACATAGAACTCTTGATAGCAACCCTATATTCTACAGGGAACAATATGGCTATGTAGAACTCTTGATAGCAACCCTATATTCTATAGGGAACAATATGGCTGCGTAGAACTTTTCTCATCCAGAAAAATGATATGGAGGATACAACCCAGAGCAAAACAGTGTAAATACACTAAACAGAAAAGCACAGACCACAGTGGGACACTGCAGTCTCGGAGCACACCTCCAGAGAATAGGTCCCAGGGACTCAGATGCCTGCACCTATAGATTACCAAAGCAGTCCCCAGAGCACATCCTGCAAGACTGCTCCAGCCTGAGCAGTGTGAGAATGGAAATCTGGCCAACAGAAACAATCCTACAAAACAAATTATGGGGGACCAGTGAAGACCTCAAGCGCACAGTCCTGTTTATGACACATACCGGAGTAATCGCATAGCAGAAGTTGATGAAGAACTTTTCTCAGGAACCATATATTCTCATCATCATCATCATTAGGTGCCGTCTCCCCATCGAAGGTTGGCTGCAATGAATCTCCAGCATTCTCTGTCTTTCGCCTTGGTGTTGCACATTGCCAGACTGTAACCTGTCCATTTCTTAAAGTTTCCCTCCCACTTATCTCTCGGTTTTCCCCCCTCAACTTTCCCCTCTAGTAAATGTTTTATCATGGTGTCATGTCTTTTATGCGCCCACAATACTTTACTGTCTGAATTTTATTTCTCTTAGTTTCTTCATGCCTAGTTGTCCATGAAACTCTGCCTATTCTATAAATATCCACATCTTAAATGCATCAATTCTGTCTTGTTCATTGTCCATGTTTCTGAGCATATATTCTACTGGGAACAATATGGCTAAGTAGAACTCTTCACAGGAGCCCTGTATTCTACTGGGAACAAGGTGAATTAGTAAAGTCATCATCATCAAATAGCTTGTCCTGAGCAGAACATTGCCACTCCAACAGTCCTTCAGAATTTCTCTCTGTCCCTGCAGCCATCATGCTCAAACTATCAGTTACATCCTGAATCCATCATCTCTTGGTCTTCCTCTTCTCCTCATTGTTGTGACGCCTTCTTCCATGATGGTCTTCTCCAGCCCTTCATGTCTTCTTATTTGTAGCATCAGACAGTTTTCTTTATTTTGAGTTCTTTCTGGATAGATCTGTTTGTTCTCTTCTATGTCAATGATACACGGAGGACTCTTCTGTAACACTTATGTTCTTCTTCTTCGAACAGTCCATATCAACCACTGGTTAACCATTCTTTGTGATTTGTATGTGATCCTGACCCAAGAGCGATAGTACATTGTGCCAGTTACGCGCCTACAAGTAGGCCAGCACATCCAATTTCTGTGACGCTTTTTATTTACTAGGGTAGCTTCCTAGGTCTCTACCTAGGTCGCCTTTTATGACATGCTTTGTAGGTCGCAGTGATACTATTCTTTGCTCCCCTTGCGAGTCCGGCAACACACAGGCGACACTTATGTTCAAAAGCCCATATATGTTTCTCCAACAGACTTTCTTTCTCTTTATTTCTTTCTTGAATCCTGTATGCCTCACAGCGTCAGGTCAGGAAGAGATTTCTAAAACGGGCCCTAATATGCGCTTCGTAGATAGTCTCTTTCGTCGCCTCTGTTATCTCTGAGGTCCATCTTTTGCGTGCTGGCCTTTTGCTTTGTATCCAACAGACTGAGATACTGATACAATCTAATACAAGATAATGATAAAATATTCTGACGATTGTAACTGTGGCACTGACAATCTGATTTCTGGTCACTTTTTTACTATAAGTTCGTTCCAAAATTGGTGAACATTTTTACCAACCGATATAAAATTACCCACTTGACAGAAATTATTGATTTTTACATCTTTCTATAGACACCAGTGGAGACTTTCATAAAGTATTTTTGCCCACCCAAACCTTTACTGCTGTAAGATTTTACTTATATCTTATTAGTAAAATACTAGTGAAGTTGATTTGATATACTTGTAGAAGTTTAACAGTATGATAGTCAAGTTTTCTTATAATTAAGGATTTGAGTGCTAAACATGCAATTCCGCACCAGTGCAAATCGAGAATCTCGTGGGATTAATCATTTCACACTGTACCTGAATGATTGCCATTGGCATATGCGCGCACCTTTTATTTTCATTGATTCACTATGTCACATTGCTTTTTATAATATGTAAATAAATTATTGTAAAAAATTACTGTTATCCATCCGGTAGATTTTGTACAAATTCAACCTTAGTGTGTTCACAAATTTTGGAACGAACTATACTACTACAAGTAAAACAAAAGAAAAAACCGGCAGTTTTCAACGGCAAGAAATGAAGCAACGTACCTGCAGAGAAATTGGAAAATCATATCGTTCTAGATCATCCAGAAAATGTACATGGTCATAACAGTTTCTTGGGGCAAAGTTGCCTAACTTGTATGGGCCCAGTTCGATGACGTGAACCTGTGGAAGTCGTGAATGCAGATACAAAATAACATACATATAAATTGTCATGTTCCGAAATGAATGGCACAAAGCCGTTGGAGTTAATATGTAATATTCTTATCGATATAGGGAAGAGTGCAGTAAAACTATATAGCAATAATAAAACAAATAATAACAAAGTACTGTAGTTTTACAAAATACAAAAACACTATACAGCAATGTTTCAACCAAAAGGCCTTTATCAAGCAAAGGCTACAACAGGAGTGAATAATTTCACTTCTTTGACAGCACACTACATATGGACTATGACAGAAATATACTAACAACCCTAAAATGAAAATCTGTGACTAAAAAAACTGTTAGAATGTTTCTGTCATAGTATATATGTAATGTGCTGTCAAAGAAGTGAAATTTGTCACTCCTGTTGTATCCTTTGCTTGATAAAGCCTTTAGTCAACGTTGCTGTGTATTGTTTTGTATTTTATAAAACTACAGTACTTGTTATTATGTGTTACGCCATATTTAAATACTGCAGTTTTCTTCATTTTCTAAATGGTAGTCGTATACAGTCCAAGTTCAAATTGTGTTAACCTGTTGAGGAGCTGTATGGCTGAGGATCTATTCAGTCTTTAATGTGAATTGGGACTGCTGGACATGCTACAGAGAAGCGTGAACTGGCGCCAGAACCCGTCATACCTGGCATTGGTGGCGTGCATCCTTGCTTGCTATTTTGAACAGAAGAGTTTCAGTTTGTGAGTCCCGGTCACTGATCAGATTGAGAGAAATGAGTGTTGATATTGGTATCGCCTGTGTGGTGCCTGGGTCCGCTAGGGAAACAAAGAATAGTACCACTGTGACCTACAAGGCATGTCATAAGGCGACTGAGGTAGAGGCCTAGGTAAGCTACCTAGTAAATAAAAGCGTCACAGAAATCGGATGTGCTGGCCTACTTGTAGACGCATAACTAGCACAACATACAATCGCTTTTAGGCTCAGATCACATACAAATCACACAGAGTGGTTTAACAAGTGGTCTATTTAATTCTGATTTCTGTTATGCTTTTTATTTACTAGGGTAGATTCCCTAGGTCCTACATCAGTTGCCTCTTACCACATGCCATGTAGGTTGCAGTGGTACTATTCTTTGCTTTTCTTGAGGGCCCCGGCACCACACGGGTGGGTTACCTTCTAATATGTTGTGATGCATAATTTTAGTTCTCACTATTGTTTCAATTATTTAGTAAATGCTTTTCCAAACCTATTTTCTTGAATTTCTTTGTTTTATCTTCAATCAATTAAATAGATGTTGAATCAATAAAGCGATTTAGGAAATTTGGAATTACATATTGTATAAGTAGAGCTGGATGCTTGAGGGGCAGGAACAGAAGTGTGTTTAACTAGCGAGCAACAGGAACCATCAGTATGCATACCATTCTAAATCAGTTCGGGAGACTGAGCACCTGCCAGGAGTGCTGCGACATCAGTTCAGTAACCAATAACCCCTGATAGAAAAAACTCCTTGGTCGTACCGGGAATTGAACCGAGTCTCTCGCATGGGATGCCCTAAACAGACCTGGAGATGAAGTCTTCTTGAGGAACTGAAGAGTGCTTGACTATCTTGGGAGACCATATAGAAAACAGTCAGAGACCGAGAAGAGTGGCGAACAACTGTTGAGGCCCTATGCTCCACGAGGAGCGGAATAAGTCAAGTCTCTCGCATGGGACCCTACTCTCCAATCCATTCGGTTAGACTGTCCACTTTTTTTTTTTTAGCATATTTAAATCAGTTTAAATATGCTTTAAAAAACCTATGTTACTTGTTTAGCTCAAGCGGTAGTGAGCTCGATCAAAAACCCAAGCGTACCTGGTTCAAACCCCACGGTGGGCAAATTTGGAAGCAAATTCGTTTCCATGGGATTTTACAAAGGTAAACATAGATCTCATCATTCAGAAAGCAATGATAAACTACTGAACGTATAGGTGGTGTCTCGAACATCAACGACTCGTGTATTGTGGTTGATGGCTACGTCCTGTAAAGGATATGCTACGATCTTCATCTTCATGTTACTTGTTCTCAACAATTACCTTTCCATGATCCTGAGCTTCTCTGGAGCTGACGCAGAACACTGTGGAGGGGTATGGATTACCAGGGAAGTGATAGCTGGAGAAGCAGACAGCATGAGCACTTATACATTGTGTTATATCTTCGTCTCGGTTGTACAATTGTGTGACGCCAGAGATTCTATCATCCTGAAAGAAGAAAGAGAGATTAATAACTTCATCTAAGTCACCTACATATCACAGATTATTAAGTATGTCACATCTAACTATCTTGGGTGATGCGAAAATGTTGCAGGGACGAAACTGGCATCGATTGGGTAGAAAATAGTCAATTAGAAGATTTGGATTTTGCAGATGATATTGTCTTGTTAAGTAAAAACAACCAAGATATGCAAAGAAAAACAGACAACTTGTCATCTATAGCATCAAAAGTTGGACTGCAGATAAGCTATGAAAAAACAAATATAATGAAGACACCTATGGCAAGTAATGCAGATATCACCCTGGAATCTAAAATGATAAAAATAACAGAGCAGTTCACCTATTTAGGTAGCAATTTTGATTGCACAGGAAATGTTAAAAAGAAATTATGATATGAATTGGCAAAGCTTTTAAAAGTCTAAATAAAATATGGAACTGCAAGTTATATAGTATTAAAACTAAATTACGAATTTTCAATTCAAATGTTGTATCAACCCTAACATACGCCAGCGAGAGTTGGAAAATGACTAAAGATATAGAAAGCAAGTTGAATGTATTTGAAAATATATGTTTGCGAAAATAATAAATATAAAATGAAACGAATTCTGATAAATGTCTGGTCAACCACTAGTGACATCTGTTATAAGAAAGAGAAGATGGAGATATGTTGGACACACCTTGAGGAGAAATGATTAAAGAATATCAAAACAGGCATTGAAATGGGCTGCAAAGGGTTTAAGAAAGAGAGGACGACCTAAGGAGACCCTGAAATGAACTTTGCTGAGAGAGGCAAGAAATATCGGTCTCAGTTCCATGAAGGAGATTGAGCGAGTTGCCCTGGATAGAGCGGTGCGGAGAAATTACTTGCAGTTCCTATGTAATGTATAACGGTATGAGAGGAATTATTAAAGGGTTATGTAGTGTATAAGATGTAAGTGTTTGTAGCTTAAACGGTAGCGAGCTCGATCACAACCCAAGAGTACCTGGTTCAAACTCCACTACGGGCAGTTGAGAAGCTAATTTATTCCTGTGGATTTTTACAAACGGTAAAAATAGACCTCTTCGTTCAGAAAGCAATGGCAAACTTTCTCTGTTCTTTTTTAACTAGAATTGGGTCATAGGCCCTCAACCAACTCATGCCAAGTCTTCCTATCTCTAGCTATCTCCTGCAGCTCCCTCCAGCTATTCTTTATATTATTGATCTCTGCCTCCAAATCTCGTCTCCATGTATTTCTTTGCCTCCCCTACTTTCACTGTCCCTGCGGGTTCCAGGAAAGCACCCTTATTGTTATTGGCAAACTCAACATCATCAAGATGCATGTCCTTTATAGGACGTTGCTCTCTTTGCAGCGCATCTGAAATTCACTCTGTCTCTAGCCATTTCATCCACTTCGTCGATGGTCATATTCATGGTTTCTTTAATATCGCGTAGCCATCTTCTTCTTGGTCTGCTTCTGCGTCCTGGGACCCTGTCTTCTAATACTGTTCTATTGGCAAATTACTGAACATATAAGTGGTGCCTAGAAACTTGACGACTCGTTTACTGTGTTTGATGTCTTCAACATTATATCACTGGGTATAGGATAGTCCTTAAAATCAAAGAAAACTGGCTGATGTTACAAATCAAAGAAAACTGGCTGATGTTACAAATCAAAGAAAACTGGCTGATGTTACAAATCAAAGAAAACTGGCTGATGTTACAAATCAAAGAAAACTGGCTGATGTTACAAATCAAAGAAAACTGGCTGATGTTACAAATCAAAGAAAACTGGCTGATGTTACAAATCAAAGAAAACTGGCTGATGTTACAAATCAAAGAAAACTGGCTGATGTTACAAATCAAAGAAAACTGGCTGATGCTACAAATCAAAGAAAATTGGCTGATGCTACAAATAAGAGAGAAAATTGAGATATTTTGGACATGTAAAGAGACACGAAGGATTTCTTCTTTGCGTTCTTTCTTTACTACCAATTTTAATCACTCTTTGTGATATGTTTGATGTTTGCCAAGAACGTGTATATGTTGCACATTGGTTTGGTAGGTCCCTAAATGGATAGACTTCTACATGTTTAGGATACATGCATCTGATTTCAGCCAAACCTCCTTAGTCGCTTCTTATGACATGCATGGCAGGTAACAGTGGTTCTATTCTTTACACCCCAAATTTGGGTCACGGTAGTCACTCGGGCGGCATGAAGGGCTGGAGAAGACCATCATGGAAGGAGGCATACCAGCAAAAATAAGAAAGGAAGACCACAGAAAAGATGGATTCAGGATGTAACTGATGGTTTGAACATGATGACTGCAGAGGTAAGACATCTGGCCTATGAGAGAAAGAAATTCCGGAGAACTGTTGGGGTGGCAAAGTTCTGCTCAGGACACGCTATTTGATGATGATGATAGTATAGTTTGAATTTTAAGAAGACAAGAAGTTATGATAATATCAAAAAGCAGATTTTGCCAAAATGCACCATCACAGTAAATGAGACTGATCTAAGACAAGTGCAGCAATTTAAATACCTCGGAGTCCTGGTAACATCAGATGGCAGATGCCGATCAGAAATAAAGAGCAGAATAGGACAAGTGAAAACATCATTCCTGAAAATGAGAAGCATTATCTGCAACAAGTCCTTGTCAATCCCGATCAGAATGTGAGTTATTCAGTGCTACATAGAACCAATACTGAAATACGGATGCGAGTCATGGACAATGAACACACAGATCGAAAAATCTCTGAGGGCCACAGAAATGTGGTTTTATAGAAGAATGATGAGAATCCCATGGACTGCTAAAATGACTAATGTTGAGGTATTGAATGAGATCAAGACACATAGAAAACTTATCATCAATATAAGAAAGAGGCAGTCATCATTTTTCGGGCATGTGATGAGGAGGGAGGTTTAGAACACATCGTGACAACCGGTAAAATTGAGGGTAGACGAGACAGAGAGAAAATGTTGGATAGCCTGACTTCATGGCAGGGTAGAGCGTCAACATCTGAGTTGATAGCAAACACCAACGACAGAGATTTGTGGAGATCCATGATCGCCTACGCCAGCCAGCACGGCACCTGATGATGATGATAGGATATTCCTGTAAAGGATATGTCACGATTTTCATTTTCAGTGTAGAAGATGCATAATAAGAATATAGATGAAATAACTAAGACAAACCTCAGGAGTGAGTCCTGTTAGAGCCAACCATCTTAGATTAGGGTCTGCTTTGTAGCTAACAATTTCTGTGAAGGCTAGCCGGTTGTGCCTGAGAAACACTTGTTCTGGTTGGGTAGAGGCTGAGAGAGAGAGACAAAGAACATTGATGTTACAGCCACTAACTGGAAAATGGTGACAAATTCATGAATAATATTCACTGAAAATATTGGAGATCGACATGGCCGATGTATGTGGCCATTACTGCATAAGAAGAAGAAGCAGATAAAGAAAAAAGATGATGAAGATAAAGAAGATGACGAGAGATCAAAATAAGAAAAAATAACAAAATAACATATAAGAATAAGAAAACAGATCTTCTTCTTTGCGTTTGTTCTTTATGACCAATTTTAATCACTCTTTGTGATATGTTTGATCTTTGCCAAGAACGTGTATACGTTGCACATTGGTTTGGTAGGCTCCTAAGCGCATAGACTTCTACATGTTTAGGACACATGCATCTAATTTCAGCCAAACCTCCTTAGTCACTTCTTACGACATGCGTGGCAGGTAACAGTGGTTCTATTCTTTACACTCCAAATTTGGGCCCGGTAACCACTCGGACGATACTACAGATAAGATGGAGAAAAGAACTACAACAAAATAGAATGTATACAAACAACTTTTGTAACACTCACATTGTCCATTGTCTATGTTCCAGTGGTAGACTGTTGAATCTGTCACCATGGCAATCACATCAGCTGTCAGCCATGTCCAGTAGATAACAGGCTCATGAAACCTAACTTTGGACACCAGCAGTTTAGAATCTAGGTTAAACACTTCAAACCTCAGCCCAGCTGTTAGAAACACAGTTAAGACAACACTATTAGTCTGTTATTATAGTCAGTTATGACACAATTAGTCAGTTATGACACAATTAGTCAGTCATGTCAGAATGTTACTTATGACAGATCAGCTTGGTGCACACTTCTTCGACATGGTTCTTCGGCCTGTGAGGCAGGTAGAACAGCACAGATGGAACAAAAAATGTTCTGCTCTATGTATCCACCAAACATGTTATACAACAGTATATGTAAATTATGGTACTGCAAGTTATATAGTTTTAAAACTAAATTTTCAATTTCTTGTTTCAAATCCTAACATATGCCAGCGAGAGTTGGAAAATGACTAAAGTTATAGAAAGCAAGCTGAATGCATTTGAAAATAGATTCCTGTGAAAAATAATGAACATAAAATGGGAAGAATTCAGGAGAAGTGATGAAATCAAATAAATGTCTGGTCAACCACTAATAACAACTGCTATAAGGGGAAAAATATGGGATATGGTGATCATACGAGAAGAAATGATTAAAGATTAACAAAGCTGGATTGAAGTGGGATGTAAAGGGTTCAAGAAAGAGAGGACGCTCTAGAGAGACCCTAAAACGAACTTTGCTGAGAGAGGAAAGAAATATTGGTCTCAATTCCATGGAAGAGATTGAGCGAGTTGACCAGGATAGAGCGGTATGGAGAAATTACTTGCAGACCCTATGTAGCATTATAGCAGTGCGAGAGAAATTATTATTATATGTTGAACACATTTGACAGAATACACCATATCACTAAGCACGCACCTTTAAGAGCAATCATAGGATATGATGGGCTCATAAGCACAGAATCGGCACTCGTAGATCCTGCATACGAAATAGTCCCTTCGATTGGACTTAGAACAGTTACCTGTGGAAAATGAAAGAGAATTACAACACTCACTACAAGTGTCAACAATTTGCAAAATTACACTCATCTTCGGAGGAGCGTCTAGTCGAGGCATAAAGAAAAATTCTAAACTGAACAGTTTCACAGCGACTGCACTAGCCAAGCGGCAATTACATTTCAGACATGTTCCCCCCTGTCCTACACTGCCCTTCTTCTCCTCCTTCTTAAAACGCTCTATATTGGCCACCTGTTATATCACTATGTGATCTGAGCCTAAACGCTATTGATCGTTGTGCCAGTTATGCACCTACAAGTAGGCCAGCACATTCGATTTCATCTACGCTTTTTATTTACTAGGGTAGCTTCCCTAGACAACTACCTCAGTCACCTCTTACAACATGCCTTGTAAGTCGCAGTGTTACTATTCTTTGCACCCCTTGAGAACCCAGGCAACACACGGGCGCTACACCGCCCTAAATAGCAGTATTACAGGCAGTAACTAGTTGGGGTTTTTTACACTCCTCTTTGTGCAGCGGCATATGGGTGTCAATGGCACTGAGAGAGCAGACAGGCTGGCTCTGCCACTATATTGGAAGAGAGGGGTCAGCTAATGGATAGAGCTGATATTTTAAACACTCTCACTGAGTGTGGGCGCAAATAGAACTTTCATCTAAACCAATCCCTGTCAGTAGCTAGATCGCAAGAGCTTGAATTGGCCAGAAAAGCATAGTACAACAGACATGTGAATAGGCTCATCAATCAACATCGAACTGGTACAGTTAGTCGCTAGGAGCTGTTGGAGATATTGCGAAGGAGATCAGAGCACCTACAGACATGTCAGGAGTGCAATAAAAAATATTTCAAACTGAAACATGTAACTATCTATATCAGCGGTTCCCAAACTGTTCATTACCGCGAAACTGCTTTTAAATACATTTTTCTGCCGTGGACCCCCCAAAAGTTTCTATATATAAAAATGGACAGAAATGAATTATCTTTGTGTTACAATAGTAAACAATGTTCTCAGACTGTGGAAACATCAAATGATCTTTCATTTTGTCCTGTCAGAAATTTAGACTCCGGTCTGTACTGGGTCCTTTGATTTCACAACGGAACTAGTTTACCACTGTTTTTATACATAATTTTTCTGTTTGAAATGTCAAAGATATTTCTTCAAGTGCTTGAGGATCCCCTGTGAGTACCTCACTGACCCCAGTTTGGAAAATGCTGATCTATATCCACAATTTGTGAACTTGTTAATCTATACACATGAACGATAATTAACAAACATCAAAATGATTATACCACTGCCCGCCTTGATGAAAAATCAGCCCGAGTGTCATGGCGTACTGAGATCCATTTGTCTGACAACATGGTCACTCGAGTCCAGGTGACCTGGTCATTAGGAATTCCAATATGGGATAACTGAAACATTAACAGCAAGAAATTGTAATGTCTTACAGTAAATATATACATAGCATTTTCTTCTTCACCTTTCAACTCCCAATGGAGCACAGGTCTTCAACAAACCTCTTCCAGCCCGTCCTCTAACTTGCCATCCCTTCGAATTCTTTCTCCCTTCGAATTCTTTCTCCCTTCGAATTCTTTCTACGTCTTGCCTATTATTTTAATATCAGTCTCTAGCTCTCTTCTCCGTGTATTTCTAGATCTTCGCTTACTCCTCTTTTCCTGCGGGTTCAAAGACAGTGCCTGTCTTGCAATTACACAGCATTTAGTATACAATTTTCTATTCCAATATTGTCTCAATCCTAACATAACATATGCCAGCGAGAGTAGTATCAATCCTAACATATGCCAGCGAGAGTTGGAAAATGACTAAAGATATAGAAATTAAGTTGAATGCATTTGAAAATAGATGTCTGCGAAAAATAATGAAAATAAAGTGGGATGCACTCAAATGATGAAATCAGAGAAATGTCTGGTCAACCGCTAGTAACAACTTATAAGCAGAAGATGGAGACATGTTGGGATACTCTGAGAAGAAATAATCAAAGAATCACAAAGCATGTGGAAGGTACAGAGTTTAAGAGAAAAAGGACACCCTAGGGAACCATGAAGAAAAAGCTTTACGGACAGAGGTGAGAAGTATCAATCTCTTTCTTACACAGGAAGATTTCAGCGGCAATAACGAACTCAGTAACACCAGAGAGAGTCTTTGATGCAATTTGGAGGATGGTGAAAACGGTTGTAGAAATTTTATGTTAATATTTTAATGAGCTATGTCAGAGCAATGGCTTTGATGTCTAATTTTATTGATTTGCAACTGTCAATGGTTCTTAGTACATGCTCAATTTAAACACGGGATCTAAGCCATTTGTCTCCAATAGGACTAAGAACTTGATCTCACATATAGTGATAACAGTGATCTCTGGAAAAATATCCTGATCGCTCCTAGTGTGGAATGAACCGAGTACTTTTTAAATGAGAAACGAGCATATTACTTCAACGTAAGTGACCCTTTCATCCACCTCCTCCACGGACAGGACACATACATTGCTTGTTTCTAGTTTATCTCTGATAACGTACTAATACATTCATTGAATTACAATGTACTAAGATCAAAACACTAAACGACATTTTTCTACCTGCACTAATTCATTGATGGTGATAGGTGGTTCTCTGCTGGAGTCATCGCCTGTGTCTCCTGTGTGTATGGGGCTGGGACTAGAACGTGCCATGTCTACAGCTCGATCATCCATGATTATTTCATAGAATAACATACGAACAGTCCATGACAATTATTATTATCATAGGCAACAACCAGATTAACACGGCATCAGTGTTAGTTTTAGTGTAAAATCCATGTACGATATCAAACGTAGAGATCAGATATTGACTTCTAATACTTCTTCTTACTCTTACTATTGTTGACAACCACAAGACATGTACCTAACTACATTCTTCTCGTGAAGAAAGTGCTAGTAACCCATTGCGGCCAATCTTTGTTACAACGACAGCACCTAGCCTGCAATTATTATAATATACTAGCAGATAGCGGTAAAAAGTGCCGGTACTTCTCGAAATGACTTAGCCCGGGACTAAGACTGGCTGCGCTTTGCAGACTATATTATGTACACAACGAAAAACAACAGGAAGCAGTTTGGCAGTGAATTTATAGTTTCGTTTTTTACTTATTGTTTTCTATAATTAAATTTCAACAACCCGGTAACAGTGTGACGACAAATGAAGAGGACTGGGCTGTGCCGTGCTACGATACAGAGAGGCGACCGCATCAGGCAACACCGTAAGGGGGCGGCGTAGGCAGCGAAATCAAAATACAGTTTAAACCATTCAATAATTAAAATCTTTACGCAACGCATATCTATAACTATATTGGTCTATGTTATTCCCATATTGATGTAATAAATTTATGATTTATCGAACGCCTCTGCCTAAGCGCCTTTGAGACCCTTTCATTTCGGTTTCTGGTGCAGGTTCATCGTTGACGAGCGCTCGCCGATAGACTTGATCTGACAGTGCGAAGCTATTATTTTTGTTTGTAATATACCGCGCGGCCATTCCTAAAAGCTGAGGCGGCAATTATAACAAAAGACAATTGCAAGTGCTACGTGTTGATAGTTCTGCTTTGAGCTTACAATTATTGACAATATTTGATTTTAATATAGTCTCGAAAAGTAGGAAGTGACTATGCAATTAAATCAGTAAATCATAGGGCCTATAGCTGTATCAGTATAATATTTTTGCATTTATACTAATTTAATTATTGTGTTTAAAAAGTAGACCAGGTAAGAGAATTATTTTTTTACTGCAATTGTATTTACTTGTTATCATTGAAAGTGATTGTGTTATGACAACAGAGACTCGAATTATAAAAAAGTAGAATTTGCATGGACTGTATATATCCACAGCCAACTCTAGATAACTAGGCCAGACAACTGACCGGTGATTCCCTGACCTAGATCAGAGAAGGGGGCTGGAAACTATAGATGTTTGATAGAACACTGCACGCTTTTTGCAATTTTACTCTATTCTGTGACTCTATATTTATTTATTGGTGAAAAATATTCATGATATTGATATTCCTTATTGTTAAACTTAACTTGTTGCATAACATAACTTCGATTTAGCATTTTGTGTTGATTTTAAAATGAATTCGTGTATATACAACAATACTGGAATGTGAGGTCACGTGGTGTAGTTGTGGTCTGATTTCCCATAATTCTTACCTGAGTCCGAAGGCCCATAAGTTTATAGTTGGCTCTGGTATATCTCAGGTGCAGAACATGTGCATGTGTGTGTGATATAGTTATTTAGGTAATATTGGGCTACTTTGGCGTTCTGTGTGTAGAGTTATTTAGGTAATATTGGGCTACTTTGGCGTTCTGTGTGTAGAGTTATTTAGGTAATATTGGGCTACTTTGGCGTTCTGTGTGTTATAGAGATATTATTCCAAATAATAGAAGGCGTCAACAGAGATCAGTCGATCAAGTGTCATCCCTGTTGGCATAGGCGATCATGTCTCTCCACAATTCTCTCTCCTTCGTGCAAATAATCAATTTGATGTCGATCTTTTGTCGAACCAAGATGTCAGACCATCCAAAATCTTCTCCCTCTGTCTTCCACGATCTCTCCTTCCCTGAATTTTACTTGTTGTCACCAAATGTTCCAAATCTCCTTTTCACATGATATGCCCAAAGACCTTGTAATTCCAGGTGTTGCACTACTCAAAATGAGGATGTCACCTACATATGAAGCAAGCTGCAGAATTCACTGTCTCAACCGGCATGATGATCCAGCTAGGAGTTTCTGTGGTGCAGAGGTTAGGCGTTTATCTCTCATGCCAAAGGTACCAGGTTTGCTCCCTCGTGAAGTCATCTGGATATTTTTCCAGAGATCTCTGATCTCAGTGTAGGTGAGATCGAGTTCCTAGTCCTATCGAAGACGGAAGATAAAATGTAGGTCCCATGTTCAAGTCAAGCATGTAAAAGAACCCTTGGCAGTTCAAAATCGAGAAGAACAGACTGGAAAGCCGCTGCCTGGACAAAATTCAGTAGAAAATATTAAAATATACAGTTCCTTCAAAAATATCTTCACCATCTTCAAAATTACATTGAGGACTCTTGCCAGTGCAACGGAGTTCGTGCACTGCAGCTGAGATCTTCCTGTTTTAGAAAGAGATCGGAGCACACATGGTTACTCACCGAAGTGCAATGATGATGGTCCAATCAATCAATGATGATCAAGCATTTTTAATAACCAAAATGTGGAATAAGAATCATGACAGAACACATCATTTAAAAAATTAATTGACACGACTTTTAACGGAACAAATAGCCAAAGGAACAGATATCAAAGTCGATAACATGCTATGCTAGTAACCCTGGTTCGATGCCAACTTGGGCCAAAATAATTTTTAATGCGCACATGGTACACAGTTAGACTACAGGTTTCCTGATCCTTTACTTCATCTTCTTCTTTTGTCATCACGATGCTACCGGGTTGCTGCCCAGTGTCGTGGTTTTGTTTTTTTCTTGTGTTGTTCTGATGGCTTGGGTGATTGTTATTTTTGCTCTTTGACAGGATTCTTCTATGCCATCTAACCACCTTCTTTCCTGATGTTCTATTGTAGAAGACTCTGTATACTGTGGAGTTTGGATGCATTCTTAATAAGTGGCCAAACCACTTCATTCTTTGTTTCTCAATGTAATTCAAGCAACATTCTGTGCCAACTTTCTTTCTTATGGTGATGTTAGTGACTGTCTTTTCTGGTGTTGTTGGTAACTTTTCACATCCTTTGCTTGGTGATTTAAATTACAAGTACCTCAAAAGTCAGAGTAGGGTTCACCTGAATGTCGGGGGACAATTATAAGAAAAGTTAGCATTCACACAAAAATCAGACAGAGGTACCATATGCCCGAGTCAGAGGTACCATATGCCCGAGTCAGAGGTACCATATGCCTGAGTCAGAGGTACCATATGCCCGAGTCAGAGGTACCATATGCCTGAGTCAGAGGTACCATATGCCTGAGTCAGAGGTACCATATGCCCGAGTCAGAGGTACCATTAGCCTGAGTCAGGGGTACCATATGCCTGAGTCGGAAGTACCGTCCTGACTACACCTGAATTCATAGTGGTCGAACGAAAGAAAAAATCCAGAATAATGACAAAATGTAGACTGAACTAACGAACAACAAAAATATACATACAAGACTTATAACTGAACCACAAAAAATGACAAAATGTAGACTGAACGAACGAACAAACAAAGAAAATGTATATACCAGACTTATAACTGAAAAAAAAATGACTAAAATATGTAGAGACTCACGATAAAACCACAGCCTTTAATTTCTTAAACATTTTCAAGAACAGCTCACAGAATGTTTATCGCACAAACTGTTCATGATCTGATCTAGTGATAAATAGAACAATACCAAATATAATCATATATAAATCATATATACATGGAGGTAACAATTAACAAAATGTGATACTAATCATTATCATGAGCTCTTGTCACACACAACAGATAACAAATGTATACTTAATTCTTTTTCTTTTCTACCTCTTCTTCTTCTTACGCTCCATATAGATCACTTGTTAAACCACTCTTTGTGATTTGTATGTGATCCAAGCTTAAGTGCGATTGTATGTTATGCCACTTATGTGCCAACAAGTAGACTAGTACATCCTATTTCTGCAATGTTTTTTATTTACTAAGGTCGCCAATGTGGTACCGGGCTCGCAAGGGAAGCAAAGAATAGTACCACTGCGACCTACAAGGCAAGTCGTAAGAGGCAACTGATGTAGGACCTAGGGAAGCTACCTAGTAAATAAAAAGCATAGCAGAAATCAGATGTGCTGGCCTACTTATAGGCGCATAACTGGCACAACATACAATCGCTATTAGGCTTAGATCACATACAAATCACACAGAGTGGTTAACAAGTGGTCGATATGGAGCGTTCAAAGAAGATTTACTAGAGTAGCTTCCCTAGGCCCCTACTTCAGTCACCTCTTATGACATGCCATGTAGGTCATAGTGTTACTATTCTTTGCTCCCATTGTAGGCCCTGGCAACACACAGGCAGTATACTCAATTCGATCTTGTGTCTTAAACTATGGCGTCTGGATCTTCTTAAGCAGTTTGGTTTTGTTGTTTCAGTCTTTCATTGTGCAGCTGTTTGGTTCTTTAACAGCGTGGGATGGAGGGGTTGCCGACCCGACCACCAAACTCTCTTGGTCATCTTTTACAGCATGTGAGAGAAGATAGTGGTTCTGTTCTTCACAGCACTAGAAACAGATTGGGTTTGTTTTTTCAGTCTTTCAGTTTTTTGTGTTTTTTTAACAGTGTGGAGGATCGTTGACTCAATGCCAAAACTTTCTTGTTCATCTTTTACAACATGTGAGAGGAGACAGTGGTTCTGTTCTTCACAGCACTAGAACCCTTTTTTTTATCTCTAATCCTGTTTTGTCGTAGAGTGTCAGGATAAGAAGAGATTTCTAGAATAGTCTCTTGTTACGTGCGCTTCATAAAGTGTTTTTCACTGATTGTTATTTCTGAAATCCACCTTTTGCATGGGCAGCCTTATGCTTTTATACACTGCATCCGAGTAGAATTGTACCACACTCTAGAAACACATCAGAGTAGAATTGTACCACACTCTAGAAACACATCAGAGTAGAATTGTACCACACTCTAGAAACACATCAGAGTAGAATTGTAGCACACCCTAGAAACACATCAGAGTAGAATTGTACCACACTCTAGAAACACATCAGAGTAGAATTGTACCACACTCTAGAAACACATCAGAGTAGAATTGTAGCACACCCTAGAAACACATCAGAGTAGAATTGTACCACACCTTAGAAACACATAGGAGTAGAATTGTACCACACCCTAGAAACACATAGGAGTAGAATTGTACCACACCCTAGAAACACATCGGAGTAGAATTGTAGCACACTCTAGAAACACATCGGAGTAGAATTGTACCACACCCTAGAAACACATCGGAGTAGAATTGTACCACAGCCTAGAAACCCCACAGGGGAAATGTGATATCAAATAAAATGAAAATCGTAGCATATCCTTTACAAGACGTTGCCATTAACCACAGTAAATTAGTTGTTCATTTTCTAGGCACCACTTATACTTTCAGTAGTTTGCAATTGCTATCTGAATGGTGAGGTCTATTTTTAGTTAGTTAATTGCATATCCTTTACAGACGTGTTACAGACGGGTACTATGCATCAGTCACATAGAACATAAGACGAATATTTATGTAAGAGACCAAATAAACAACCTTGCAGGTCAACAAGTACCACTCTTGACAATCGTGAAACGGCATAAACTTGCGTGGATCGGGCATGTGATAAGACATAATTCACTCTCTAAGACTATCCTATAGGGAACAGTTGAGGGTGGAAGGAAGAAAGGAGGGCAGAGAAAATCCTGGTTTGACAACATCAAGAGCTGGTCAGGACAGAGTTTCTCCACACTTGCTCGAAGAGTTGAAGACAGATTCATGGCGTGCTTTTTGTGCTGATGTCTCCACAGTGACACCCTAACGGGTTATGGGCTTTATTATTATTATTACATTATATCCTTTACAGGACTTTGCGAATCAACCTAAGCTTTTTAACACTGTTGTGATTTTTCTAGGCATTATTATGTTCAGTAGTTTGCCATTGGTTTCTGAACGGGTGGCGTCATAGTCGTTTTGTAAAATTACACGCGGAACAATTTGCAACCAAACTGTTCGCAGCGTGATTCGAACACAGAACGTTGGGGTTATTAGACTGAGTCACAATCCCCTAAGCCACAGACGCCACCGAGGTCTATTTTTACAGCTCTTAAATATCCACTGGATCAAATTTTCTTCCAAACTGCCCACTCCAAAGTTTGAACCAGGTACTCTTGGCCGAATGGATTTAGAGCATGACTCCCATGAGGGAGACTAGGGTTCAATCCACGCAAAGGAGTTTTTTCTGTTGGGAGCATAAAGAAAAATCATAACCTGAACAGTTTTGCGGCGACTGCGCTAACCATGCGGTCATTAAATTCCACAGACACATGCACCACCCCCACCTGTCCTACACCACTTAAAAATAACATTACAGGCAGTAACGACAGTAACGACTCTTGGGTTGTGCTCAAGCTCACTAACACTTAGTCGCAGACACTCAACGAGAGTAACGACTCTTGGGTTGTGCTCAAGCTCACTAACGCTTAGCCACAGACACTCAATGACAGTAACGACTCTTGGGTTGTGAACGAGCTCACTAACGCTTAACCACAGACACCTAACGACAGTAACGACTCTTGGGTTGTGCTCAAGCTCACTAACACTTAGTCGCAGACACTCAACGAGAGTAACGACTCTTGGGTTGTGCTCAAGCTCACTAACGCTTAGCCACAGACACTCAATGACAGTAACGACTCTTGGGTTGTGAACGAGCTCACTAACGCTTAACCACAGACACCTAACGACAGTAACGACTCTTGGGTTGTGCTCAAGCTCACTAACGCTTAGCCACAGACACTCAATAAATATATATATAAATTCCATTCATCACAACAACACAACCAGTATCTAACAAGATTATCAAGTTGGTCCCAAAATAATAGGCTTAATAACATTGTCATATTGAATACATTTGCATAATGGTATATTACTGAAGTTACGCCAATTGCCTTGTGGAGAGGGGCTCGGGAGAGCTAAAGGCTAGGGAGTAAACCCTTAAAAATATTCCCACTGCCTTGTGGGTCAGCACGGTACTGCAGAAGGCTAGAGGAGTAAACCTTGACCAAAAATCCGGAGGGAGGCACCCTAAGACAGTTGATGGTTAAGTGTGTATTCCATTCCATCTTCTGGCATCTCCTGCAAACCTTGCTTGATTCCAAACGTATAGACTTTATCTTTCCTTTGGATGAAACAGTAGGGTAGAGAGGGGTTTTGTGCAAAATGGGCAAGGCACATTCTACATATTAGCTGCCCAGGCTAGGCACAAAGGTTTCTGTAGGGCCTAAATGAAGAACTTTTCTATAGGTCCCAGCACATGGGAAAAAACTAGCTGATGACAGAGTTGTGTGGAAAGCAATATTGCACAAGGTCTTTTGAGAAGAGACTTATGTATGAGCTGAAAGACAAGAGAAAAGCGAAAACTCAGAAGTTGTTACAGTAAAACACTTGCCAATTGACCGTCTGTAAAGGCAAGAGAGACAAGTGAAAACTCAGAAGTTGTTACAGTAAAACACTTGCCAATTGAACATCTGTAAAGGCAAGAGAGACAAGTGAAAACTCAGAAGTTGTTACAGTAAAACACTTGCCAATTGAACATCTGTAAAGGCAAGAGAGACAAGTGAAAACTCAGAAGTTGTTACAGTAAAACACTTGCCAATTGACCGTCTGTAAAGGCAAGAGAGACAAGTGAAAACTCAGAAGTTGTTACAGTAAAACACTTGCCAATTGAACATCTGTAAAGGCAAGAGAGACAAGTGAAAACTCAGAAGTTGTTACAGTAAAACACTTGCCAATTGAACATCTGTAAAGGCAAGAGAGACAAGTGAAAACTCAGAAGTTGTTACAGTAAAACACTTGCCAATTGACCGTCTGTAAAGGCAAGAGAGACAAGTGAAAACTCAGAAGTTGTTACAGTAAAACACTTGCCAATTGAACATCTGTAAAGGCAAGAGAGACAAGTGAAAACTCAGAAGTTGTCACAGTAAAACACTTGCCAATTGACCGTCTGTAAAGGCAAGAGAAAAGTGAAAACTCAGAAGTTGTTACAGTAAAACACTTGCCAATTGACCGTCTGTAAAGGCAAGAGAGACAAGCGAAAACTCAGAAGTTGACACAGTAAAACACTTGCCAATTGAACATCTGTAAAGACAAGAGAGACAAGCGAAAACTCAGAAGTTGACAGTAAAACACTGGCCAATTGAACGTCTGTTCTTCTTCTTCGCGTTTGTTCTTTACGACCAATTTTAATCACTCTTTGTGATATGTTTGATCGATTGTTGGGGAGTTGAAGATGGATAACGGAGATATTCTTCGGTCTCTTGCGACTGTCTGTTGGATGAGGACACTAAAATCGATGTTGAATCGATCAGCGATTTAAGCAGTTTGGAGTTACCCGTTGTTCAAGTCGAACTGGATGCCTGAGAGGCAGAGTGAGAGGTGTGTTTAATCAGCGCACCACAGGAACCATCAGTATGCATACTCTTCGATATCTGTTGGGGGACTGAGCACCTATGGGTCTGCTTGGAGTGTAATGATGTCAGTTTAGTAACCAATAACCAAATAATAACTGAAGTGGATGGCAATAATAACAACTGTGGCACTACAACATATGAATCATCATCATCAGGTGCCATGCCAGGTGGCGTAGGTGATCATGAATCTCCACAAATCTCTGTCTCTGGTGTTTGCTATCATCTCAGATGTTGACGCTCTTTCATGCCATGAAGTTAGGTTATCCAAAATTTTCTCTCCCTGTCTTCCTCTGTCTCATTTCCCCTCAATTTTACCGGTTGTCACAATGTGTTTGAAACTTCTCTTCCTCATTACATGTCCGAAAAATGATGACTGCCTCTTTCTTATATTGACGATAAGTTTTCTCTGTGTCTTGACCTCATTCAAGACCTCAACATTAGTCATTTTAGCAGTCCATGGAATTCTCATCATTCTTCTGTAAAACGATATCTCTGTGGCCTTCAGAGATTTTTCGATCTGTGTGTTTAATGTCCATGACTCGCATCCACAAGTCAGTATTGGTTCTATGTAGCATTGTATTATTGCATAAAACAAGCAAAGAAACAAAAGTAAAATTTCGGAGGATATGTATGTTTCCTGTGGCAACATATTGATGCACATCATGGACAATAACATTATCTTCTTCATTCTCTAATCTTGTTTTGTCTCACAGTGTAACAGTGTGATGATACATTATCTTCTTTATTCTCTAATCTTGTTTTGTCTCACAGTGTAGCAGTGTGATGATACATTATCTTCTTCATTCTCTAATCTTGTTTTGTCTCACAGTGTAACAGTGTGATGATACATTATCTTCTTCATTCTCTAATCATGTTTTGTCTCACAGTGTAGCAGTGTGATGATACATTATCTTCTTCATTCTCTAATCATGTTTTGTCTCACAGTGTAACAGTGTGATGATACATTATCTTCTTCATTCTCTAATCATGTTTTGTCTCACAGTGTAACAGTGTGATGATACATTATCTTCTTCATTCTCTAATCATGTTTTGTCTCACAGTGTAACAGTGTGATGATACATTATCTTCTTCATTCTCTAATCATGTTTTGTCTCACAGTGTAACAGTGTGATGATACATTATCTTCTTCATTCTCTAATCATGTTTTGTCTCACAGTGTAGCAGTGTGATGATACATTATCTTCTTCATTCTCTAATCTTGTTTTGTCTCACAGTGTAACAGTGTGATGATACATTATCTTCTTCATTCTCTAATCTTGTTTTGTCTCACAGTGTAACAGTGTGATGATACATTATCTTCTTCATTCTCTAATCTTGTTTTGTCTCACAGTGTAACAGTGTGATGATACATTATCTTCTTCATTCTCTAATCTTGTTTTGTCTCACAGTGTAGCAGTGTGATGATACATTATCTTCTTCATTCTCTAATCTTGTTTTGTCTCACAGTGTAGCAGTGTGATGATACATTATCTTCTTCATTCTCTAATCATGTTTTGTCTCACAGTGTAACAGTGTGATGATACATTATCTTCTTCATTCTCTAATCTTGTTTTGTCTCACAGTGTAACAGTGTGATGATACATTATCTTCTTTATTCTCTAATCATGTTTTGTCTCACAGTGTGATGATACATTATCTTCTTTATTCTCTAATCATGTTTTGTCTCACAGTGTGATGATACATTATCTTCTTCATTCTCTAATCATGTTTTGTCTCACAGTGTAACAGTGTGATGATACATTATCTTCTTCATTCTCTAATCATGTTTTGTCTCACAGTGTAGCAGTGTGATGATACATTATCTTCTTTATTCTCTAATCATGTTTTGTCTCACAGTGTGATGATACATTATCTTCTTTATTCTCTAATCATGTTTTGTCTCACAGTGTGATGATACATTATCTTCTTCATTCTCTAATCATGTTTTGTCTCACAGTGTAGCAGTGTGATGATACATTATCTTCTTCATTCTCTAATCATGTTTTGTCTCACAGTGTAACAGTGTGATGATACATTATCTTCTTCATTCTCTAATCATGTTTTGTCTCACAGTGTAACAGTGTGATGATACATTATCTTCTTTATTCTCTAATCATGTTTTGTCTCACAGTGTAACAGTGTGATGATACATTATCTTCTTCATTCTCTAATCTTGTTTTGTCTCACAGTGTAACAGTGTGATGATACATTATCTTCTTCATTCTCTAATCATGTTTTGTCTCACAGTGTGATGATACATTATCTTCTTCATTCTCTAATCTTGTTTTGTCTCACAGTGTAACAGTGTGATGATACATTATCTTCTTCATTCTCTAATCTTGTTTTGTCTCACAGTGTAACAGTGTAATGATACATTATCTTCTTCATTCTCTAATCATGTTTTGTCTCACAGTGTGATGATACATTATCTTCTTCATTCTCTAATCATGTTTTGTCTCACAGTGTAACAGTGTGATGATACATTATCTTCTTCATTCTCTAATCATGTTTTGTCTCACAGTGTAACAGTGTGATGATACATTATCTTCTTCATTCTCTAATCATGTTTTGTCTCACAGTGTGATGATACATTATCTTCTTCATTCTCTAATCTTGTTTTGTCTCACAGTGTAACAGTGTGATGATACATTATCTTCTTCATTCTCTAATCTTGTTTTGTCTCACAGTGTAACAGTGTGATGATACATTATCTTCTTTATTCTCTAATCTTGTTTTGTCTCACAGTGTAACAGTGTGATGATACATTATCTTCTTTATTCTCTAATCATGTTTTGTCTCACAGTGTAACAGTGTGATGATACATTATCTTCTTCATTCTCTAATCTTGTTTTGTCTCACAGTGTAACAGTGTGATGATACATTATCTTCTTCATTCTCTAATCATGTTTTGTCTCACAGTGTAACAGTGTGATGATACATTATCTTCTTCATTCTCTAATCTTGTTTTGTCTCACAGTGTAACAGTGTGATGATACATTATCTTCTTCATTCTCTAATCATGTTTTGTCTCACAGTGTAGCAGTGTAATGATACATTATCTTCTTCATTCTCTAATCTTGTTTTGTCTCACAGTGTAACAGTGTGATGATACATTATCTTCTTCATTCTCTAATCTTGTTTTGTCTCACAGTGTAACAGTGTGATGATACATTATCTTCTTCATTCTCTAATCTTGTTTTGTCTCACAGTGTAACAGTGTGATGATACATTATCTTCTTCATTCTCTAATCTTGTTTTGTCTCACAGTGTAACAGTGTGATGATACATTATCTTCTTCATTCTCTAATCTTGTTTTGTCTCACAGTGTAACAGTGTGATGATACATTATCTTCTTCATTCTCTAATCTTGTTTTGTCTCACAGTGTAACAGTGTGATGATACATTATCTTCTTCATTCTCTAATCATGTTTTGTCTCACAGTGTAACAGTGTGATGATACATTATCTTCTTCATTCTCTAATCTTGTTTTGTCTCACAGTGTAACAGTGTGATGATACATTATCTTCTTCATTCTCTAATCATGTTTTGTCTCACAGTGTAACAGTGTGATGATACATTATCTTCTTCATTCTCTAATCATGTTTTGTCTCACAGTGTAACAGTGTGATGATACATTATCTTCTTTATTCTCTAATCTTGTTTTGTCTCACAGTGTAGCAGTGTAATGATACATTATCTTCTTCATTCTCTAATCATGTTTTGTCTCACAGTGTAGCAGTGTGATGATACATTATCTTCTTCATTCTCTAATCATGTTTTGTCTCACAGTGTAGCAGTGTGATGATACATTATCTTCTTCATTCTCTAATCATGTTTTGTCTCACAGTGTAGCAGTGTGATGATACATTATCTTCTTTATTCTCTAATCATGTTTTGTCTCACAGTGTAACAGTGTGATGATACATTATCTTCTTCATTCTCTAATCATGTTTTGTCTCACAGTGTAACAGTGTGATGATACATTATCTTCTTCATTCTCTAATCATGTTTTGTCTCACAGTGTAACAGTGTGATGATACATTATCTTCTTCATTCTCTAATCATGTTTTGTCTCACAGTGTAACAGTGTGATGATACATTATCTTCTTCATTCTCTAATCATGTTTTGTCTCACAGTGTAACAGTGTGATGATACATTATCTTCTTCATTCTCTAATCATGTTTTGTCTCACAGTGTAACAGTGTGATGATACATTATCTTCTTCATTCTCTAATCTTGTTTTGTCTCACAGTGTAACAGTGTGATGATACATTATCTTCTTCATTCTCTAATCATGTTTTGTCTCACAGTGTAACAGTGTGATGATACATTATCTTCTTCATTCTCTAATCTTGTTTTGTCTCACAGTGTAACAGTGTGATGATACATTATCTTCTTCATTCTCTAATCATGTTTTGTCTCACAGTGTAGCAGTGTGATGATACATTATCTTCTTCATTCTCTAATCATGTTTTGTCTCACAGTGTAACAGTGTGATGATACATTATCTTCTTCATTCTCTAATCTTGTTTTGTCTCACAGTGTAACAGTGTGATGATACATTATCTTCTTCATTCTCTAATCATGTTTTGTCTCACAGTGTGATGATACATTATCTTCTTCATTCTCTAATCTTGTTTTGTCTCACAGTGTAACAGTGTGATGATACATTATCTTCTTCATTCTCTAATCTTGTTTTGTCTCACAGTGTAACAGTGTGATGATACATTATCTTCTTCATTCTCTAATCTTGTTTTGTCTCACAGTGTAACAGTGTGATGATACATTATCTTCTTCATTCTCTAATCATGTTTTGTCTCACAGTGTAACAGTGTGATGATACATTATCTTCTTTATTCTCTAATCTTGTTTTGTCTCACAGTGTGATGATACATTATCTTCTTTATTCTCTAATCTTGTTTTGTCTCACAGTGTAACAGTGTGATGATACATTATCTTCTTCATTCTCTAATCATGTTTTGTCTCACAGTGTAACAGTGTGATGATACATTATCTTCTTCATTCTCTAATCTTGTTTTGTCTCACAGTGTAACAGTGTGATGATACATTATCTTCTTCATTCTCTAATCATGTTTTGTCTCACAGTGTAACAGTGTGATGATACATTATCTTCTTCATTCTCTAATCTTGTTTTGTCTCACAGTGTAACAGTGTGATGATACATTATCTTCTTCATTCTCTAATCATGTTTTGTCTCACAGTGTAACAGTGTGATGATACATTATCTTCTTCATTCTCTAATCTTGTTTTGTCTCACAGTGTAACAGTGTGATGATACATTATCTTCTTCATTCTCTAATCATGTTTTGTCTCACAGTGTAACAGTGTGATGATACATTATCTTCTTCATTCTCTAATCATGTTTTGTCTCACAGTGTAACAGTGTAATGATACATTATCTTCTTCATTCTCTAATCATGTTTTGTCTCACAGTGTAACAGTGTAATGATACATTATCTTCTTCATTCTCTAATCTTGTTTTGTCTCACAGTGTAACAGTGTGATGATACATTATCTTCTTCATTCTCTAATCTTGTTTTGTCTCACAGTGTAACAGTGTGATGATACATTATCTTCTTCATTCTCTAATCATGTTTTGTCTCACAGTGTAACAGTGTGATGATACATTATCTTCTTCATTCTCTAATCATGTTTTGTCTCACAGTGTAACAGTGTGATGATACATTATCTTCTTCATTCTCTAATCATGTTTTGTCTCACAGTGTAACAGTGTGATGATACATTATCTTCTTCATTCTCTAATCTTGTTTTGTCTCACAGTGTAACAGTGTGATGATACATTATCTTCTTCATTCTCTAATCTTGTTTTGTCTCACAGTGTAACAGTGTGATGATACATTATCTTCTTCATTCTCTAATCATGTTTTGTCTCACAGTGTAACAGTGTGATGATACATTATCTTCTTCATTCTCTAATCATGTTTTGTCTCACAGTGTAGCAGTGTGATGATACATTATCTTCTTCATTCTCTAATCATGTTTTGTCTCACAGTGTAACAGTGTGATGATACATTATCTTCTTCATTCTCTAATCTTGTTTTGTCTCACAGTGTAACAGTGTGATGATACATTATCTTCTTTATTCTCTAATCTTGTTTTGTCTCACAGTGTAGCAGTGTGATGATACATTATCTTCTTCATTCTCTAATCTTGTTTTGTCTCACAGTGTAACAGTGTGATGATACATTATCTTCTTCATTCTCTAATCATGTTTTGTCTCACAGTGTAACAGTGTGATGATACATTATCTTCTTCATTCTCTAATCTTGTTTTGTCTCACAGTGTAACAGTGTGATGATACATTATCTTCTTCATTCTCTAATCATGTTTTGTCTCACAGTGTAACAGTGTGATGATACATTATCTTCTTCATTCTCTAATCATGTTTTGTCTCACAGTGTGATGATACATTATCTTCTTCATTCTCTAATCATGTTTTGTCTCACAGTGTGATGATACATTATCTTCTTCATTCTCTAATCATGTTTTGTCTCACAGTGTGATGATACATTATCTTCTTCATTCTCTAATCATGTTTTGTCTCACAGTGTAACAGTGTAATGATACATTATCTTCTTCATTCTCTAATCATGTTTTGTCTCACAGTGTAACAGTGTGATGATACATTATCTTCTTTATTCTCTAATCTTGTTTTGTCTCACAGTGTAACAGTGTGATGATACATTATCTTCTTCATTCTCTAATCATGTTTTGTCTCACAGTGTAACAGTGTGATGATACATTATCTTCTTCATTCTCTAATCATGTTTTGTCTCACAGTGTAGCAGTGTAATGATACATTATCTTCTTCATTCTCTAATCTTGTTTTGTCTCACAGTGTAACAGTGTGATGATACATTATCTTCTTTATTCTCTAATCATGTTTTGTCTCACAGTGTGATGATACATTATCTTCTTCATTCTCTAATCATGTTTTGTCTCACAGTGTGATGATACATTATCTTCTTCATTCTCTAATCATGTTTTGTCTCACAGTGTAACAGTGTGATGATACATTATCTTCTTTATTCTCTAATCTTGTTTTGTCTCACAGTGTAACAGTGTGATGATACATTATCTTCTTCATTCTCTAATCATGTTTTGTCTCACAGTGTAACAGTGTGATGATACATTATCTTCTTCATTCTCTAATCTTGTTTTGTCTCACAGTGTAACAGTGTGATGATACATTATCTTCTTCATTCTCTAATCTTGTTTTGTCTCACAGTGTAACAGTGTGATGATACATTATCTTCTTCATTCTCTAATCTTGTTTTGTCTCACAGTGTAACAGTGTGATGATACATTATCTTCTTCATTCTCTAATCATGTTTTGTCTCACAGTGTAACAGTGTGATGATACATTATCTTCTTCATTCTCTAATCATGTTTTGTCTCACAGTGTAACAGTGTGATGATACATTATCTTCTTCATTCTCTAATCATGTTTTGTCTCACAGTGTAGCAGTGTGATGATACATTATCTTCTTCATTCTCTAATCTTGTTTTGTCTCACAGTGTAACAGTGTGATGATACATTATCTTCTTCATTCTCTAATCTTGTTTTGTCTCACAGTGTAACAGTGTGATGATACATTATCTTCTTCATTCTCTAATCATGTTTTGTCTCACAGTGTAACAGTGTGATGATACATTATCTTCTTCATTCTCTAATCATGTTTTGTCTCACAGTGTAACAGTGTGATGATACATTATCTTCTTCATTCTCTAATCATGTTTTGTCTCACAGTGTAACAGTGTGATGATACATTATCTTCTTCATTCTCTAATCATGTTTTGTCTCACAGTGTGATGATACATTATCTTCTTCATTCTCTAATCATGTTTTGTCTCACAGTGTAGCAGTATGATGATAAACAGATCTTTTTAATGGACGTATTTACAAAGATGAAAAAAGTTTAAAGCAAAACTGCAGATATGTAAAAAAACAACCAAAAAAACCGTGCCCAAAAATGATATGTAAAAAAACACAGCTCCTGTGTATCCATAACACAGTTTAGCTGAAGATGAAATTCTTGACAATCAGATCACTCACATCATGTGACTTGCATCGCAGTATTGTTAGATGAAGACAAATTCATTTGAAAAACAAGACAACCTGGCTAAAATGAGTTTATATTATGTCATAAATTAAATTTAACATTCAGGAATATCAGTATTATTAACACTTTTCATCAACAAATAATCACAAACACATAGAAATATCGAACACATAGAATTATCGAACACATAGAATTATCGAACACATAGAAATATATTAAATTACAATAAAGCCTATAATTTTCTATGAAACATATTTAAAAGTCAGCCCACATCAACAGGAATTTACAACAATATTATTAACACTTTTCATCCATAAATAATTACAGATGAAATAAATGAACTGCTTTTTGTGGATGATCAATGCCTGATACACCAAAATGAACACGATCTATAACAAAATATTGACACCCTGAACCAAAATTGTATAAATCATGACGTAAAGATCAATAACACTAAAACTGAAATAATCAATATTGGAAGAAAACATAATAAACTAAACAACCATGTAAATGGCACTAAAATAAACCAAGTGAAAGAACTCAAATACTTAGGAAGCATATTCACAGAAGATCGAAGACTAGAGAGATAGAGGCTAGAGTGAAAAAAGCAAATGCTGTAACCTAACATTGTTAAGGCACCCAAACATTTCACTGACAGCTAAACAACAGATGATAAACAGCATTTTCATAGCTACTTTGTGTTACCAGAGCCGAACATGGACAATGAGCAAAGCGCAGTCACAAAAATAACTACATGTGAAATGCGCTGCCTGCGAAAAGTTACCAACAACACCAGAAAAGACTAGAGTCAATAAAACAGCATAAGAAAGAAAGTTGGAACAGAACCTTGTTTGAATTACATTGAGAAACAAAGAATGAAGTAGTTTGGCTACTTAATAAGAATGCATCCAAACTTCCCAGTCAACAACAGAACATCGGGAAAGAAGGCGAGAGGAAGACCAAGAAAAAAATGGTTAGATGGAATAGCAGAATCCTGTCAAAAAGCAAAAATAACTATCCCTCAAGCCACTAGAGCGGCGCAAGACAAAAACAGAAAACCACAACACTGGGCAACAGCCCGGTAGCAATGTGACGACACTGGGCAACAGCCCAGTAGCAGTGTGACGACACTGGGCAACAACCCAGTAGCAGTGTAACGACACTGGGCAAACAACCCGGTAGCAATGTGACGACACTGGGCAACAGCCCGGTAGCAGTGTGACGACACTGGGCAACAGCCCGGTAGCAGTGTGATGATAAAAAAATAATAATCACAGACATAGAATTGAGTAAAATTACACTAAAGCTTACAATGTTCTATTAAACGTATATAAAAGTCAACGGAACATCAACAGGAATTTACATCAGTATTATTAACACTTTTTATCAATAAATAATCACAGATTCATAGAATTGTGTAAAATTGCAATAAAGCTTTACAGCGCTCTATCAAACATACAAGTGGAGCATCTGGTCAAATGGATTAGAGCATGGCTCCCATATGGGAGACACAGGTTCAATCCACGGTAAGGCCAAGGAGTATTTTCCTGTAGAGGGCATAAAGAAAACATCCTAACCTGAACAGTCTTGCGGCAACTGCACTAGCCATGTGGACATTAAATTCTACTGATTCATGTCTCTCCTGTTCTACACAGCCTAAAAAGCGGTATTACAAGCAGTATGACAGTTTTTTGTGTGTGTGTTTTTTGTAATCAAACATATATAAAAGTCAGCCCACATCAACAAGAATTTATAATTTTCCGAATGAGCGTCACAGCCTTATGTTACTGGGAGAAGTCATGGTCAGACAAACACAACTGCATGTTAATGAATAATCACAGAGATACAAATAACAGCAGAAACAATAACATCATAATATTATTATTCAGATCTCATCATATGCCAAATTAGAAGAAAAAAACATGGATTAGAAAAAGTAACAGGTAACAGTTGTATGGTCATTTTCTTCTTCACCTTTAAACTCTACGAGCACAGCTCTTCAACAAACCTCTTCCTCTTTCTTGCCATGCTTTCTACTTCTTTCCTATTCTTTTAATATCAGCCTTCAGCTCTCCAGGTATTTCTAGGTCTTCCCCTACTACCCTTTCTATACGTGTTCCAAAACAGTGCCTGTCTTGCAATGCTTCAGGTTGGTCTTCTCAATGTGTGTAATATTCATCAGCAGCATCTCTTCCTTAGCTCTTTTTCCATTGGTATCTGCTTAGTTCTTTTTATTGTTCGTAATCTTATCATACCATCTCAGTATCTCTATTCTACGTAAACATCCATTTACGAAGGTCTGTAGTTTTCTGGTGGTTTCTTTTGTTGTCCTCCATGTTTCCGAGCGATACAGCAGCACTGATTTCACATTTGTTTAAATAAAGCATCATAAGTACTGACAATCTGAAAGGTGGAGGCTGGTTCGGTGTGCAGACAATGAACTGAATTACTACAAGTGTCAACAATTGACAGAATTACACTTGTCTTTGTTCCGGGCACATGGGTGTCGTTGGCAATGACAGAGCAGACAGGCTGGCTGGCTCTGCCACCATATCAAGGGGCAAGTCAATGGATAGAGCTGACATTTTGAACACCTTCATAGAGTGTGGTCACAAAGAAGATTTTCATCTAAAACAATCCACATCAGCTAATAGATTGCTGGGGTTGAAGATTGGCATAGCAAGACAAGAAGAGCACAACAGGTATATGAGTAGGTTCATAAATCAAACTGGTACGATCAGTCGCTGGACGCTGTTGGAGATATTGCAAAGGAGATCGGAGCCCCTATGGACATGTCCGGAGTGCAATGAAGATATTCCAAAGCGGAACTGAAATACTGACAATCTGCAAACTGAAATAGTTGAACATCATAATTAGAAGAGAGGTTGTCGATAGAAAAGTTGACAACACACTCTGATCTAGTGGCCATGTGCCGTGGAAATTACAAAGTTCAAAACCAACTTGGCACCCAAAAAAGATTATATCAGCATGCATATAGTTGAACTACATGAGAACTACATGAGAACCTGATCATTTACTTGGGAATCTAAAGTACAAGCACTTCTGGAGTCAAGAGTAAGGCTCGTGTGGTTAGGGACGGCACAGTATCAACGGCTAAGTAGGCTGGTTAGGGACGGCACAGTATCAACGGCTAAGTAGGCTGGTTAGGGATGGCACAGTATCAACGATTAAGTAGGCCTAGCTATTTCTCTTTCTTTTTTTCTTCACTTTTGCAGCATGCCTGACAGGAACAGACTAGGTACAACCTTTGCTCCTAAATATTAATTTTTGAGATTTACAAGAGTGATATAAGCTAGTCAAATAAAATGATTATTTTATATATACACTTTTGGCAACTTTGTCCAAAGTAGTATTTACATTTTTTCTTGCCCTCATGTGGTCTCAGAGTAAACCCATCTTCCATTAAATCATTCTCTAAACATCTTATAAATGTGTCTTCATCAGCTGGGCCTCCACGGTCCGATCGTTACTTGCGCACTTTCAGTAATGCATTCATGTTTAGGGTTGAATGTTGCAACTTTGGGTTTAAAGTCTTTTCGGAATGCATGGATATATACATCGCCAACACGAGTAACTGTAGCCCTAGACATTGCAGCTTTGATCACATCCTCCTTGACTAAAGCATAATCAGGGAACTGTGCTCTCTGGGCTTCCTTCACAGCCATGGCAGCTATTTCAGGCTTCAGCTGCAGTTTATCCACAAGAGCATGTAGTCCAAAATAGTTTGCATCTCGAAAAACTAAGTATGCCATTTCATTATGTGGAATTGTTCCATATCGAAGATATTCCAAAATGTGACCAAAAACGGAGCCATTGTTGTCAAGAAAAAAGTTCCCATCTTTGTCTTTATCAATCTGGTGGCGACCGCTAAACATAGCTGCCAGCATCGAGTCTGAGAATTTCAAAAGTGTAGATAGACGAGTCATGTACAACTGGCCACCAACGTTTAAAGGAATGATAGCTGGAAACACTGATGTAGCCGACTGGTTGTATGGCTGGGGAATAAACAAAAACGAATGGAAATAATTTATAAACTCTTGTCATTTATATTTAATGTGTTGCTATGAAGTGCCAAATTTTTCATATATTTCACAAAAGCAAAACTACAATGTCTTTCTGGTCCCTCTGCTCTAGATAGTGTGCAAACAGAGCCTTACCCTTGTTTTCATCTGTCCAGTAGGCTCTGGAATTCAGTGGTTTTTATTGATCCATTGTGACTGAGCAAATGCTCTGTTCTCAGCAAAGCTAAAAAAGGACTGCACACTAACACCCTGTTTCCCAACGTGAGGCGCACGCCCACAGGGGTATTTTCATCGTTTAGGGGGCAATGGAGTTGAGAAATGAAGACATCAGGAAAAAGTGGGTACAACATCAGTACTAGACTTCATCAAGAAACAACAAATTAAATGGTTCGGCCACGTAAGCAGATTACCATCAGACAGTGCACCCCAAAGAGCAATGCTGCTCCGATACAATGGGTACAAAGCAAAAGGCCGGCCACACAAAAGATGGACCTCAGAGATAACAGAGGGGACGAAAGAGACTATCTACGAAGCGAATACTAGGGCCCGTTTTAGAAATCTCTTCCTGACCTGACGCTGTGAGGCATACAGGATTTGAGAAAGAAAGAAATAAAGGGGGCAATGGACTCATTCGGAGTTTAACTAATGTTCATGATGTTGCAAAACCGATATATTGGCTTTTGGATGTCTGTTTACAAAAACGAATGTTGCTTCACAATCACTTTACTGAAGTTTTAAAAATCTTCAATAAGCGTAAAATACTTATATCTAGGTACATTTTTTACCTCCTTTTAACAAAGCTTTGAAAGCGGGAAAGGATGTGTTATTATGTTAAAATCGAGTCGTATTTTTTTTAAACTGTAATGTGTCCGTCATTTGCCAACCTTGTCATGAAGGCCAAAATGAGTTTATATAGTGCAATCTTGAGTATGTAATAATATTGGACAGAGCCACGCGTATCATATTTCCACAACAGAAAGCAGGTTTGAAGTTTGATTTGGCTTGGAATGTTTGGTACAATGGGAAAAGGAACCAAGAAACATCAAGGTGGTTTGACTCAAATACAAGTTATGGACCATTAGTCTGATTACCAGAGTAATGGATACTCACTGTGCAGATGGATTATACAGGTGTCCCTAGAGTACCATTTTGTAGTTGTATAGCTAACGAAGGAGCATTTATAAACGGATTATAGTAGAATGTCATGAGATCTTGTTTTCCATGTTTAGCAACAGATTGAGAAGGCGTGGTTGGGATATACATTTTTTTAGACAATGACAGAAGAATGTCGTTAGTCGAAGCAAAATGAGTCTTTTCCAAGAGAATAACAGATGTGGGAAATCGCAGTCCTGAGAACAAAGTTTTGGAATAGTAAAGTAATAGAATATTCACCCATATATATACACAATGGACTTTAAGAAGAGGGAATAATAGAGCAGATAGAGAGCCAAAAACAGATAAGCTTGTGAGGTAGCTAGAATAAAAATAGAAAACTAGACACAGAACAACTTAAGTACAGGACTGTTAGACAAGATTATACGAGAAAAGCAGAAGAGAACCAAAGAGCTTCACGTAGAAGATATAACTATTGGAGGTTAGAATTTATCAGAGCTAATTAGAAGAGAACACCGCATACTTTTTCAGAAGAGCAGATTTGTCCACATAAATATGAGGATAAATATTATTAATGATTTATTGTTTTTTTTTCTTCAAATAGTCATGCTACAATAATCGAATTTTCTCAAAAGTATATCACCTGATGTGAAATATTTTTATATTAATGTATTCCACATTAATGTCTTTTACACCAACAATGCTGGAGCAACGAATCAATGAAACGAGGTTGTCTTGAGGCTCATTTGATGGCGAAACATAGTGCTCATATTATGTCAGATTTGAATTACTTTCAAACTTTAAAGACAAATTTTGATAAAAGAGCTACATTAAAGTCCCTGTTTACTGCTCATACTGCAACTGTCAATCGTACTATTGAGGCTAGTTATCAAATTTCCTTACTCATTGCTAAATGTGGGAAAAAACATACTATAGGAGAGAATTTAATCAAAACATCAATATCATAATTTCTTAAAACGGTTCTGGAAAAATGATGACAAAGAGGTGACAAAGCTATGCCACTCAGTAACAATATTGTTAGCAAAAGAATAAACGAAATGAGTGAAGATATTGAAATACGACCTGTTGAAAAGCTGTAAACAAGAAAATTCTTAGTGCAAATGGATGAATCAACTTTAAGAGACAGTGTTGATAAGTAGTATTGATAACTTACACAAGATATATTGATAATGGGAATTTTGTTGAAGAAATGTTGTTCTGTAAATCATTAGAAAGCACCCCCACCTCCAAAGATGTATATAATAAGCAAAAAAATTACTTAGATGTCAAAATTATACCAATGAAAAATTTAACATCTTGTGCCGCAGATGGGGCAAGAAAAATGGCTGCTTAAAATTGCTGAAAGATGAGAATCCAGAAATTCTTCTTGTGCATTGTGTTATTCACAGGGAAAATTTGGTAGCTAAAAATATTTTGCCTGTTCTAAATGAAGTACTAAATTTAATTATAATGTGTATCAATGCTATTAAAGCTAATGCCAAATGTGAGCGTATTTTCAAGCTATTTTGTGAGAATGCAGACCATGTGAGACTTTTACTTCACACTGAAGTAAGATGGCTCTCGAAAGGAAACTGCGTGACAAGATTTATGGAACTATTTGATACTCTTAGTGATTTTTAAGCGACAAACCTGAAATGAAATATATGTTTATGGTCGATGGTAAAGCATTTGTGCGTTATCTAGCCGATATCTTTGAAAAACAAAATATATTAAATAACCACCTTCAAGGAAGAATAAAACTCTTGTTAATGCAAAAGCTAAGATATTTGGTTTTATTACCTTTATTGAATTATGTCAGAAATATATTTGCAACAAACATTTTGAAAAGTTTCAGTGGCTCCAGAAATGTAAAGTGACTGATATCGCTATACTGATACTTGTTATTGTCGATCATCTGAAAATTCTATTGGCTGATTTAAAAGAAAGATTTTCTGATTTGAAACAAATTGATTGCAGTCAATGTTAGTGGATTTGTCTGATATTTCAAATATGCAGTATCAAGAAGAACTCATAGAAATGCAAAATGATGAGTCAGTTAAAACTTCATTTAATATAAAAGGAGCGACGGCATGGCTTTGTGAGGAAACAGAAATCAAATATACAAATTCAAACAAATGTGCAAGAAAACTCATTACCGTTTCCATCTTCATATTTAGCTGAATGTGGACTTAGTGCCATAACTGACTTTCTACTTTTAAAAAAAAAAAAATCGTCTGGATGTAACACAACGAGGAGACTTGAGCTAACTAAATTGAAACCTAACATAAAATCTCTTTGCAGCATGCATCAATCGCAAGAATCCCACTAAGTGTAAGTAATAATTAGTTACTAATAATTAAAATAATATAGAAAAATATGTCATTAAAATGATATCATACTTGAATTTCAGTTCTCCATTATATGTTTTGAAAATTTACTTACTGTGTTTCCTAAACAATTTTCTAGTGATTTCTTCCTAAAACTTATCATTTAAGTTTCTTCAGTGAACAATTCAATTTTTGGAAAATACAATTTTTGTATGTTACATAGAAAGGAGGCATACACATTTTTAAAGGCTTTGGTGGGGTATGGCACAAAAAAGGTTGGGAAACACTGCACTAACAGGTTACATAGTGTGCACACCTTGCTTGCTTTTTGCAACATTTTAAAGTCTCCATACATCCCTCCACTCACAAATAGAAAACAAAGATCATAACAGATGAACACACAGTCACATCACAGTCACACAGTCATGTAAGCACTTGACTGGAACCCGAATGGAAAACGAAACATCCAAACAGACCTGGATACAGAGTCTTCTCGAGGAACTGAAGAATGCTATCCTAAGAAGGCATAAAGAAACAACCATAAACTTACAAAAGTGGCCATATGTCCACTAGGAGCAGATATGAATAATAAGTAAATGAGTATGATAGTAAGTAAGTTAGTAAGTACACAGTACACATACGTAGACCAATGGAGAACTGATGTTATGTCAAAACATTTACCATTTGTAAAGCTATATGACTATTGTTATTATGTCAACGTAAACTTGCCCGGCTATGTGTAATTTACCATTGGCGCGTCTCGTACATTTCCTGGAACATTAGTACTGCTGTTATTTGAGATATCCTGCGGTCTTCCTGCCCAGGTACTATGCAGATGCTGAAATGTTAACAACCGAGGAGTTGGAAGTTGACGAACTGTAATAATTTCTTCCACCGAATCAGATTCCTCGTCACTAACAGCTTTTCCGTCCATTGTGTATACACTAAAGTGTGAAAAATTAAAAGATTATGTGTAGGAAAGGTTGAGGAGGTTAGATGCTGAGAAACAAATTGATGGTTGATTACTGCAGTCAATCTGCAGACTCCTGGGTTTGTTTATTGAAAGTAGTCTCCCCTTACCCGTAGATACATTCTACTGACCAATGGCTGAAGACCACAAAATGGCATCAAGATTAGAAGAAAGTGTCAATCCAGTACCAAAAATAGAAAGTATTCCAAATTTACGATTGTTGTGCAAGCGAGCAAATTCATCAGCTGCTACATCAAAACTTGTTAGTTCTGCTGCACTTTACAGGTCATCAAAACCTGATCGGGTTACTGTAAACGATTTAGAAGAATTTCGTAAGCTGGGCATAAACTGTATAATAGACTTCAGATCTAAAGATGAATATATGGTCACAGACGGACATCGTCTCTTAGATAAAGAGTATGCTCTTTATAAAGTAGTACTCCCAGAGGATAAGTATAGCCCAGGACAGTCTGTGAAGTATGAGCTCATCCCAGAGAAAGATACATCTACTCCAAGACAACATGAGCATCTGACGAAATCAAATCACTATAAATACAAAGAATTGAAGAAAAAACTAGACGATGGAACCAGTGGCACTACAATTGACGACGATGTCTACAACCAAAAGCAAGACCAGTTAACAAAGCGACATTTCTTGATAAACTTCTTCACTCTGAAATATGTTAAAATTGTATTTAACCGACTTCCATGGCACCTTTGGTGTCTAGGACTTCTGCACCTATTTTGGGACATTGTTACATGGAATAAATTCAAAACATTCAGAAAGTTTGTTGCTACAAAAGCAATAAGCACTGGGGGAATATTTGGACAGTATATAGATATCATTGATGTGAGTCAACCAGCAATATACGCAGGTATGATGTTTCTTTAGAATATAGTAGATCTGTTATTATAAAATTGACATGCTATCTAAAGCTTATTCCAAAGGCGAAGGATTTGACTTCATTGCACCAGGTTCTCCATATGGCTCTGTCCCTTGTCGGCAGAGATGGTATGCCATCTGCCGAGACCATTGCACAAAACACAAATTCTATAGCTCCTGCAACAATCCTAGAAATCTCATGAAAAAAATTGCACTTGTGTGTCGGCCGGGATTAGAATCCACAACCTTCAAAACGACAGGCAAACAGCTTAACCACTTTGCCATTGAGACCCCCATCTAAACTAATACTATTACCAGTATGAAACTGCAGTCTTGTCCAGTTCGCCGTAGAAACCTTGTAGGCATGTCTTTGTTCCTCTCTTGCTATAGTTGATAGGAGTGATGCCATCACAATTGTTCAGATTGTCATTTGTGCAATCTCTATAATTTGCATACGATCCTTGATTTATCCTGCTATCTCTGCCATCAATGACACACCCCGTTTCCAGAGGTTCAGGTTGTACTATCTTTTAGTATTCTCTTTCAGCCTTTCCTTCCTATGGCTAGTGCTTATTGATTTGTGCTAGTGCTCAATTGATGTCCATCATGGAGCATTTTAAAGAGAATGGCTTCTAGCTCATTAATTGATTGATAGGACCATCATCATTGCACTTCAGTGAATAACCATGTGTACTTTGATCACTTTCTTACACAGGAATATCTCAGCGACAGTGCACGAACATAGCATCGGCGGGGGTCCCCTATGTAAGTTTGAAGATGGTGAAAAATTTTGTAGGAATTTTATTTTTGTTATCTTTCTAATGAATTTTGTCAGCTTTTTAGTTGCTCTTCTCGATTTTCAACTGCCAAGGATTCTTTTAGATGCTCAACTTGAACACAAGACCTACGTTTTTATCGTACGTCTCTGATAGGACTAAGAACTCGATTTCACCTACAATAGGATCAGGGATCTCTAGAAAGAAATCCTGGTCGCTCCACAAGGGAGCAAACCAAGTACCTTTAGAACTAGAGATGAGTACTTAACCTGTATGCCACAAAGACTTGTTAACCCATGAACTACCAATTGAGCAACTTGCTTAATCATTTTTTTAATTATGTTTCAGCTTTGAAGCTTATTTCTGATTCAGAAAATCTACCAGCCATGATAAATTGTGCATTCGGCAAAGATAGAACCGGAATCATAAGTGCTTTAATCTTGACCTGCTTAGGAATGTCAAAAGATTATGTGGTTGAGGAGTACGCAATGTCCACGGTATGTGTCATGTAATTTGTTGTTAAACTTTTTCAAAAATTTAGTTTGGGATTTTTTTTTTTGACAATTAAATTATTATCAGTCAAACGCTTGTGTGGTGCCAGGGCCCGCAAGGAAGCAAAGAATAGTACCACTGCGACCTACAATGCATGTCGTTAGAGGCAACTGATGTAGGCACTAGGGATGCCCTAGTAAATAAAAATCAGCACGGAAATCGGATGTGCTGGCCTACTTGTAGGCTCATAACGGCACAATGTACAATCGTTCTTAGGCTCAGATCATGTACAGGTCACACAGAGTGGTTGACAGGTGGTCGATATGGAGCGTTTGAAGAAGGAGAAGTAAGGCTCTGAAACAGTGGATTCAAAGCAATAGACCGTCCACGCAAATAGGGGAACCTTAGAGATAACAGAGGCGAACAAAAAAAGACACTGTTTATGAAGCACACACAAAAATCCATACTCCATAAGAAATCTGTGCTTATCCTGACACTGTGAGACAAAACTTATCCTGACACTGTGAGACAAAACTTATCCTGACACTGTGAGACAAAACTTATCCTGACACTGTGAGACAAAACTTATCCTGACACTGTGAGACAAAACAGCAATCGAGTAAAGAAAGAACTAATAAGTTTATTGAAAGCTGAGGTAGACGTTAGCAGAGATTAGAATATTTTTTTAATAGATTGCAGGCAGCTGCCAATAGGTCAAACATGTTTTTTTATACGTTGAATGCAGAGTAATTTATATATAACGAAAGTTTTTATGTCATTTCATTATTGTTTTGTGACATAGGAAGGACTGCAGCCAATCAAAAGTCAGATGTACAAAGATATTGTTGAGAAGCACTACCTGACAGAAGAATTTTGTACATCAGATTCCATGACGATGAGGAGTCTGCTTACATACATTGAAGACAGGTTTGGACATTTTCTCATCATTACTTTAGCAACTTAACCCTCTTATTCCTAGCCCTTCAGAAAAAGTTACTACCAAATTCCCAGGGCAAGGGAAATAACCCAGCAACAATGAGAAGTGCTCGTGAAATAAAATTCATAACAAATACAATTTCTAATCAATATTTGTGATTTAAAGTCCAATTTACAGTTAAATGGATGAGGTACTAGTTTGTAAACATGTATGTTGTCAATACCATGCAAGTTGGATGTAAAAATTATACAAGTGAAGAAATAAAAAATGAATGACAATATTGAACGTATGTTTCACTCAAAATGTCAGTTTTATTGAGGATAAATGTAAATTGAAAGGTTGAAAAGGAATCTCACTAACACAGGTTGATTTTACATGTGGGGCAGCTATCACTTGTTTCCACACACCTTTGTGGTGCAGTCCTCATCTTCATTTAGATACACTAACTGCGGCTCTGCCACACAGTAGAGTTGAGTCCGTTGATGGTTGGCATGAATGGAGTTGATCAGTCCTGCAGTATCTGAGAGTTTATCAGTCCTGCAGTTACCTAGCCTGCATGTTTGTACGGGCATGAGGGCCCACATACAATCAAGACAGAGGTTCAACCTTGCACATGTCCATATTGTCCTCATGGAACGAATTTGGTATAGATATGTACAGTAGAACCGGTTATGTCGCCCGGGCCCAGGGTTTGCCAAAAGCGTTGGAATAACCGATTATCGAGATAAACGAAAACCAATATGGCGGCAAAATATTAACATGTGCTTGAAATTTCTTTATGTACATGATGTGCGTTAATAAATGAGAATGTACATGCACGTGTTATTTGTTTGATGAAGCGATCGGCATGCTATAAAAATGTACATACATGTTTGCTAACAACAAAAGGCATATGTGCACCAACTAACAGCAGAAATTTACCAATATAAAATAAAAACCACCGTCGATTCTCGATACAAACTTTTATTTATACAAACTGACACAGCTCTGAAACAAATTGCTTTGAAGACAATGTTGTGCCTCTTTTTGAAACGATCCAGCTACCCCTGACTTGCTTTAAAATCAGGGTGTCCTAGCTTTGCAGCAAGGATGTCCACCTTCTCCATCAGCAAGGGACCATTGACAGGAAGGTTTGTTGCTCGCGTATTTGTGAACCATTGAAACACTGCATCATCGACATCTTTGTGCTCAGCCATTCTAAGTTTTTTATTGCTGGATCAAAGACAGACTTCTCGTACATTTGCTTTATCACGTCTGCCTTCTTTTTCCATCCCGAAATGGTGTTTGCTGGAATGCCATGCTGACGACTGAGGTCTGCAGGTTTTGTTCTTTTTTCTAGCTGCAGTATGATTTCATACTTTTTCTCTATTGACTGATTCTCCAGTTTTCTCTTAACACCTCCAGACATTTTTAGAATGGAAAAAATAAACAGAATAGCTACAGCATATTATCCTTCAGACAAGGAACTCACGTGAACTCAGCACATGCGCAGTGAATCAAGTACGGTAAATTAAAAAATCAAAATACTGTGTTCTTGCAAAATGGGATCTCCATTCCCACGAAAGAAACTTACATGAGTCAACACCTGCCAATATTGGACTGTATATATTACTGTAGCATAAGTTAACACCCATGGTCATGGGGATTGAGATAACCAACGTTAAGTGGCAAATTTGGCCCTCTTTTGTGCTCGAGATATTAGGGTTCGCGACATAAAAGAATCGAGATATCCGATGAGAAAATGCTAAGACAAAGAGAGAATTTGGTGGTTCCACTTCAAAAGCGTCGACTTAATAGGGTTGGCGAGTTAACCGAGGTCGAGATAAGTGGGTTCTACTGTAGTAATAATGTGCCTGCTTTGTCAAATATAGTGTCAAGAAATAGATTTGAAAGTATCAGCAAATATTTGTACTTCAATTGACATTGAAGTACAAATATTTGCTGATACTTTCAAATCTATTTCTTGACACTATATTTGACAAAGCAGACACATTCAACAGTTTATCGGTAAACCAAAACATTCTGTAGTAAGGTAACTGGTGAGTTCGACACATATAGTTTACATAAAGAAAGATATTGATGTAATGAAAAGGAACAGTGTCCATGAAGGATCTGGATTTTTTTGAATTTTCATAGAGCAAATGTGTTGGTTAGCTCACTTTGCTAAACTGAAAAAATACCTCGCGTAAAAATCGTGTGTGACGTAATGACGGTAATCACAAATAGAGAATACTCTGAATCAATGTCATTTGCAGAACCTATTTCTTCACTAAATTGTTCGATATTGATAGTGCTCAGCTGTTGCGACTATTCTCTTTCAACTGTACAACCTGGGGCGGAGGAAGCGGCGGTGTTCGCATCCATCGACAATCGTAATTCATCGTAACTAATAGTTACGCAAATCGTCTAAACACTAGAACTAGCATCGTAAATTTTCGGATGCAAATATTGAATTAATTATATATCAATCCGATTTATCCACGATCTGCGACAAATTTTCCATCAACTGAATCATAAATCACAAGTTTTCCAGAAAATAAAAGAACTTTTTAAAAATTTGCGATACTGGAACCAATAACACTAGAAATGCGGATTTCTAAACTGACAGCAGCCGTTATCTGCAATGACATCAGGGCTAAATTTAGCGTGTCTATTCGCAAAGGGAAAAATATAGAAAAAGCGATTTAAAAGGTATATACCGCCGGGTAACGGCTGCTATGGGTTTATACCGATAAGGCGCATTCGGCCGCTCCAGGAATAAGAAGGTTAATTACTGTTTTGGGATGTTAAGTGAGAAACTGGGGTTTACAGCACTGAATCAGGCATGTTATGTGAAGATAGGATGCTCAGCATAGAGACGAGCATAATCACAAAACTACACTCATGCATGCATTCTCAGTCATTCTCATTCTTCGAACGCTCCATATCCACCACTTGTTAACCACTCTGTGTGATCTGTATGTGAGCTGAGCCTAAGAACGATTGTACCAGTTATGCGCTTACAAGTAGGCCAGCACATCCGATTTCTGCTGTTTTTTATTTACTAGGGTAGCTTCTCTAGGCCCTACCCCAATCGCCTCTTACAACATGCCTTGTAGGTCGCAGTGGTACTATTCTTTGCTTCCCTTGCGGGCCCGGCACCACATGAGCGATAGTTATTCATTTAGTATGATCCTAAAGGTATAGGCTGGTTCAGTTTGCAGGCAATTAACTGAACCACTACAAGTGTCAACAATTTGCAGAATTATACTTATCTTCATTCTAGGGCACATGGATGTTGTTGGCAGTGAGAGAACAGACAGGCTAGCTGGCTCTGTCACTATATCAGGGGGTCAGCCAATGGATAGAGCGACATTCTGAATGCTCTCATAGAGTGTCGCTGCAAAGAGGATTTTCATTTAAACCAATCCACGTAACTGCTAGATTGCAAGAGCTGGGATTGAAGATTAGAGGGGCCAGAAAAGAACAGCACAACAGGTCTATGAGTAGTCTCATCAATCAAAATCGAACTGGTACTGTTGGTTGCCGGATACTGTTGGAGATATCACGAAGGGGATTGAGGCACCTTTGTACATGTCAGAAGTGCAATGAATATACTCCAAACTGAAAATGCAGCAGAATCAAGCATGTTATGAAAAGATGGAAGTATCTCATATGAAGCTGCTGCTATTTGATTTGAACGAAGCATATTATGAAAAGCTGGGGTTATCATTTTTGGGTGTGAAATTTGGCCAGAATTTGTGTTTCATGAACCATGTTGAGCATCTCATTGTCAAGGCAAATAAAGGTTTGGTGTCAATGAGAATCATGCTCGCTGCTGATATCGAGCAATGGCTGCTTGTTATACTAGGCGCTGGTCCTTTCAACCATTGAATATGCAGTGGCCATCCTCATTGTTAGTAAGATGCAAATTGAACAGCTGAAACTTGAGTACTTCAAACTCCTAAACCATTATATTATATAGGAGATCTCTATGGCTTAGAGGTTAGGTGTCCTCGTCTCTCGAGCCAAAGGTACTCGGTTCGCTCCCTCATGAAGCCATCTAAATATTTTTCCAGAGATCCTTGATTTCGGTGTAGATGGGATCACGTTCCTAGTCCTATCGGAGACTGATGATAAAACTTAGGTACCGTGTTCAAGTTGAGCAGGTAAAAGAACCCTTGACAGTTTAAAATGAAGAAGAGCAGGCTGGAAAGCCTAGGCCCTGGGTTAAATTCATTAGAAAGATTTTTAAAATAAAGTTTCTACTAAATATTTTTACCACCTTTTCATTACATCCATAGTCCTGCGCTTGTGCTGTGGAGCTCGCGCACTGTCGCTGAGATCTTTCAGTGTAAGAAAAGATCGGAGCACGCATGGTTACTCACTGAAGTGTAATGATAACGGTCTAACCAATCAATCAATATATTCTATAGGGTTACCTGTTTGTTTGAGACTTGAAGCAGTCTTACTAATAATTACATTTGTGTGATTTCTCTCTAGGTACCAGTCTGTGGAAAACTATATGGTCTCCATCGGCTTCAGCGAGGAGGATCAGATGAAACTGAAAGATAACCTTGAAGCATTTGACCATAGGTTCCATAAGTGAACAGAGTATGGAAGAAAATCAACAACAGAACTAGTGAACTATTAGTGAAACTGAAAGTTATTGAGTTCCTATATTGACTATACTAGCCAGCATGACACATGTGGAGATGAAAGATTTTTTAATTTTTTTTTTTTTGGTTCTAATATCTACTGTACTAATTTAGAATTCTTATTTAGTCTGAGAAATATGCTATCAGCGCCAAACCTGGATGCTGACATCAAATGATAGAAAAAACTAGTCACGACAGAGATGAATACGTAGAACTCTCGGAATATCATTATTCTATCAGTGCCAAAACCTGGACGCTGACATCAAATGATAGAAGAAAACTAGTCACAATAGAGATGAAGTGTCTTCGTAGAATGCTGGGAGTATCAATAAGAGACAGGTTTAGACATGAAGACATCAGGAAAAAGTGGGTACAACATCAGTACTGAACTTCATCACAAAACAACAAATTAAATGGTTCAGCCACATAAGCAGATTACCAACAGACACCTCAAAGATTACTGTTACTCCGATACTGTGGATCCAAAAAAAAAAAGATAGCCCACGCAAAGTAGGACCTCAGAGATAAACAAAGGCGACAAAAACACTTTATGAAGTGCACACAAAACCCATTCTATAAATCTCTTCTTATCCTGACGCCGTGAGGTAAAACAGGATTGGAGGAAAGAAAGCAAGCCTCTACTTACATATTATGCGTATATATCTGTGAATACTAAATCAGATCTCATGAGAGAAAAAAATGTTTGTCCAACATTATGTTATCATCAATGTTAAACATGGTCGCTCACAGCTGCTAATGAGCAGAAAATCATGACACCAGAGATGAGATGTCTTAGAAATGCAGCAGGAGTAACAATGAGAGATACAATTAGAAATGAAGAAATTAGTAGAAGACTGAATGAAATCAATTATAATTTATAAAAGAACAACAGATTAAATGGTTTGATCATCTGACAAGAATACCCTGGTACCACAGAGAGTGGCATGGTAAAAAATGTCATGAATACAGAGAAAAAGAAGAAGAAGAAACAACTATCTTTACTGCATGTAATATCACTTTTTAGGCTGATGTAGTACAGAGGGACATGAGCTTGTGCAATTTAATGTCACATGGCTAGTGCAGCTGAAAGATCAACTGTTTAGGTTAGGATTTTTTCTTTATGCCCCCAACAGAAAAACTCTTTGACTATATCAGGGATTGAACCCAGGTCTCCCAAATGGCAGAAAAATTATAACTTGAACAGTTTCGCAGCGACTGCACTGCCATGTGGCTATTAAATTCCAGACACCTGTTCCCCCTTTCCGCCCTACACGCCGAAAAAAAGCTATATTACTGGCAGTAACTATGGTTTTTTAACAAGTAAATGTTGCCATTTGAGATTTCCAGCCTCCAGAGACTTACATGGATCTACTGTCCCGAACATGTGGGTGCTTGCGGTAATCAGAGAGCGGAGAGGTTTGCATAAACAGTATTGATTGTCTGGGAGTGGATAAGGGGGATGTTCTTTGGTGACCGCCTGTTGGATGAGGGCACTAAAAGTGATGTTGAATCAATCCAGTGAATTAAAGAGTTTGGAATTACACATTATACAAGTAGAACTGGATGCCTGAGGGACAGAGGGAGGTGCATGTTTAACCAGTGCATTATGGGAATCATCAATATGCATACGCTTTGACATCTGCTAGAGGAGACTGAATACCTATAGGTCTGCCTGGAGTATTTAGTAATCACTTACTACAGCATAGTGCAGTATGGTTTACACTAGTGCTGTTCGTTTTTTATATATTGGTGTGCATCTCACTGATGATTATTGTAGAGGCGCGGGCGCCATGAAACGATTACAATACTACTAATACTAAGAAAAGTAATATTAAAAGCAGTATTAATATAACTGTTTTCGGGTCTGCGTTTTTCCTTGGCAACATATGGTTGTGAGAATCTGGTTGTGGACATTGACAAAGCGGCAGAGAAGATCATTAATGTCTTTGAATGCAAATGCTACAGAAGAGTACTTAGAATGTCATGGACAGAGAAAAGAACAAATGCTTCTGTTCTGCAACAGCTTGAGAGTTGGCTATTAAAGAGCATAACATCAAGGAAAATTAAATATTTCGGACACATCAAACGACATGAGTGCCTAGAGAAGATAATTTTGGAGGGAATGATGCCTGGGAGAAGAATGAGAGGAAGACCTAGAAGAAGATGGGTGCAAGATGTCATTGATGATCTGAGAATGACTGCTGCTGACGCCGGTCAACTTGCACAGAATAGAAAGTTTTTCAGGACTGCTGTCATGGGAGCCAAGCTCTGGGAGGGATGCTTGATGATGATGATGATTAATATAACTGAGATGCGGAACACTTTCTCCAGTGAAAAATAAAAAGTGTGATATTGGTGGGCAGTAGAATGGTAAAAGTGTGATATTGGTGGGCAGTAGAATGATAAAAGTGTGATGTTGGTGGACAGTAGAATGGTAAAAGTGGAATATTGGTGGGCAGTAGAATGGTAAAACCAGGAAGATCGTGTACATAGTCTTTTTTCTTTTGTCCTTCTCTGCTTTTTTGCCGCTAGTCGTAGCAGGTTTAACTGATGATCGGTTTCCGAGAGATAATGCACGCCTAACGCTTGAAATGGTGTGGTATTGTGAAGTTTTAAGATGTCTGTAACTCCATCAACCCATCTTTTTCTTGGTCTGCCCCTTCCTCTTGGTGATTCCATTTTCAAGTTGTACGGCTTTGCAACTGGTGTATTCGGGTTCATTCTGACCAAGTGGCCAAACCATTTGAGTCTCTGTTTTTCAATAAATCTAATAGCAGGTGTTGTTCCGACTGTTCTTCTAATTTCCTCATTTCTTATATGGTCTCTTCTTGTTTTATTTACTGCTTTCCTCAGGCATCTCATTTCGCATGTGGTAATTTTCCTTTCTTGTTCTTTTGTCAGTGCCCATGTTTGGCTCTGGTAGCACAGTGTTGGTATAAAGATTGAATTTATAATCTGTCTTTTAGTCACTACTGGAATAGCTGGGTGTTTCAAAATTGAGGTAAGCTGGTATGTAATGTTGTTGGCTTGCTGGATTCTAGTTTCGATCTCTCTGTCCAGTCTACTATCAGATGTGAAGATACTTCCAAGGTATTTGAATTCTCTCACCTGCTTTAGCGTTTGGTCTTTTATTTGTATGTTGATATCTTTATGTTCTCTGCTTATAGTCATGACTTCTGTCTTTTGAATGTTGATCTTCATGTTGTATTTGAGGCAGCTATTGTTGAGTAAGTTTATGTGTTCTTGAAGCTGTTCAATATTATTATGGAATAAACACTGGTCGTCAGCAAAGAGCAGTTCATTATGTTGGTCTGCGTTGAGTGATGTTTCATCTATTTCGGTGATACTATCCATGTATATAATAAAGAGGAGAGGTGATAAAACACATCCTTGCCGTACTCCTGATGTTACTGGAAACCAATTTGTGAGTCTGGCGCTTGTTGGTATGGCACTTTCACTTTCTATATATATGGCTCTAACACAGTCTAGCAGCGTTCCTTTTATTCCGTAGTTTTCGAGAACATCCCATAATATGTCTCTGTTAACCCTATCAAATGCCTTCTCTTGGTCTATGAAGGCTATATTCATTTGATTTTTGTGTTCTATAGTCTTTTCACTAATTTGTCTTAGGGCAAATATTGCATACTTAGTTCTTGCACAATATCTAGAGCAGATTCTTGTGAACATACATAGTAGTACTAAGAAAAAACGGAAAAATCATTTGTTTTTTTTTAAATCTGATCAGCACCAAAAAACAACTATCATTACTGCCTGTAGTATCGTTTTTTCGTTCGGTGTAGGACAGGTGGAACAAGAGCCTGAAGAATATAATACCTAGTGCAGTCGCAGCGCAGCTGTTCAGGTTAGGAATTTTCATTTATGCCCACAACAGAAACAAATTCCTTGGTCTTACCGTGAATTGAACACAGGTCTTCTGCATGGGAGCCACGCTGTAATCTATTCGGCTAGCCGCTCCGCCTTGCACTAAAGCCAGCGACTAAAATAGGACAAAATGAATGTACAACAATGGTACCCGCTGGAGCTCGCTTAGACTCTTCATCGCGGATTAATAGCACAAAAATCATCGATTTTTTCATGTTTATTTGATGTTTTTTTTTTAAAATTAGTTTGTGGTTTCAGATTTTCAGTTTAACTCTTAAGTGTTCATGGATTTTAAAGTTTTTTTTTTTTGGTGTGTATGACCTGCTCTATTACTAGCAGCCATATATATTCCTTGCATTGAAAATATGCATGTTATATATGATTGGAAAGCTAAGTGAATGAACTATCAAGATATGTGGTTTTAATATCAGTGTCATGTGATATCAGTGACCTAGTTTTGGTGGTGCTAAAAATAGATTTTTCTACACATTTCACATAATTATACAGTCACAAAGAAGGAAGAAAAAGTATGAAATATATCATGAAAACTATTAACGTAGTCTCTTAGTACCTTCATATTTACACAATATATCCAAACATGAAGTTGTTTGGACAATATATAAGGCAGTAATCAAGAAACATTGTAACTTGTAGTAAATATTTCCATATTTTCAAGACACCAATTAATAAATAATAAATAAGAGAAAATGATGCACAACTGATCTAGTAAGCAGACAATAAAGAACTAACACTTATAGTCTTGATTAGGACAGTAATCTGAGTCATTAGATACCATTTTGTACACAAATGTGTGATTTTTGACAAGAGCAAGTAAAAACATGTCTGCAGAGATTATCCAAAATGGCGGCATGATCGAAAATGCCGGTGTAATAAAAGCATGCTCTTACCTCTGAAGTCGTAGAAGGCTCACTTGAATGGCTAGGGACACCGTAAAAACAGTAAGTAGACTTTTGCGCAAAAATCAGTCAGATGCGCTATACCAGACTCCCTGACTATGCATGAATTCATAGTGGGCGATCGCAGAAGAAAAAGCTTTCTTTAATCAATGAGATTAGTCATCTTAAACAAAAATAATTAATTTTTTGTTAATTTTTATGAAATTATACATTTTGCATTAGTTAACATATATTCATCTTTGGACGCTCCATATTGACCACTTGTTAATCACTCTGTGTGATTTGTATATAATCTGAGCCTAAGAGCGATTGTACATTGTGCAGTTATGCACCTATAAGTAGGCCAGCACATCCGATTTAGGCGATGCTTTTTATTTACTAGGGTAGCTTCCTAGGTCCTACATCAATCGCCTCTTATGACATGCCATGTAGGTTGCAATGGTACTGTTCTTTGCTTCCCTTGCGGGCTCCGGCACCACCCAGGCTCACATATATTTTATAAGTTTAAATGCACAAATAATACCAAATATGGCCAGTTCATTAGTCATATCAAAATAAAATGAAAATGTTGAAATTTTCGTTAACCAAACGTTACAGGGTTAATGTTATCTATATTTATTGCTGTAACTATGTTATTTATACAAGTGTAGATTGATATCTCATATACTGTATAGTGTTGTTCAACTTCATTTTGATATAAAGTTCTGTTTTGCCATCTCTCTTTTTTATCAAGCAATGACAAAGACACTTTGTTGTCTGTAGACAGACTTGTCATACTTCATTCAATGTTTGTATATTTTCATCTGTAGACATACTTGTCATACTTCATTCAATGTTTGTATATTTTCATCTGTAGACAAACTTGTCATGCTTCATTCAATGTTTGTATATTTTTAACTAACTAATCAAATTTCCACATTTTATTTTGTGAACGTTTGTGATTGCTTTTTTCTTTCTTTGATTGGTTGATAGGACCATCATCATTGCACTTTGGTGAGTAACCATGTGTGCTCCAATCTCTTTCTTACACTGGACGATCTCAGCTGCAGTGAGCAAACTCCGTAGTACCGGAGAAGGTCTCCAATGTAATTTGAAGATCGTGAAGGTAGTTATGGAGGAATTTTATTTTTAATCTTTTCTAATGAATTTTGCCCAGGCAATGGCTTTACAGCCTGCTCTTCTCGATTTTGAACTGTCAATGGTTCTTTTATGTGCTCAAATTAAACACCAGACCTTCATTTTATCGTCCGTCTCCGATAGGAACTCGATCTCACCTACACTGAGATCAGAGATCTCTGGAAAATATATGCAGATGGCTCCACGATGGAGCGAACAAAGTACCCTTGGCACGAGAGACAAGCACCTAACCTCTACGCCACAGAAACCCTCCAATGAAAATTTTGCCAGGAAAAATATGGCAACTAGCACAGATAAAGTAAAATATGCCCGAGTGGTTACCGGCCCAAATTTGGGGTGTAAAGAATAGAACCACTGTTACCTTCCATGCATGTCATAAGAGGCGACTAAGGAGGTTAGGCTGAAATCGGATGCACGTGTCCTAAACGTGTTGAAGTCTCTGCGTTTAGGGGCCTACCAAACCAATGTGCAACGTATACATGTTCTTGGCAAAGATCAAACATATCACAAAGAGTGATTAAAATTGATCGTAAAGAACGAAGCATAAGAAGAAGAAGAAAGTAAAATAGTCCTCAAAATTCTCAGACTGAGATGGTATGATATAGTTGCACTCAGATAGAGAGAAAATGGCGATGGGTCGGAAGACACAGTCGAGTGTCACTAGACAAGCACTTGAGTGGAACCCGCAAGGAAAACGAAAAGAAGATGCCCTAAACAGACAGCTCAACTGTCCTGGGAGACCATAAAGAAAACAGACAGAGACCGAGAAGAGTGGCAAACAAATGTTGAGGCCCTATGCTCCATGAGAAGTGGAGAGGAATAAGTAAGTAAGTGTGTCCTCAAAATAGTGTCGTTAAAGTAAAACAATAAAAATTCACAAATTAAAGGGAAACAAAATAATTTTGTTTGCTGTGATTTTGTTTTAATTTTACACACACAAAAATTGGAACAGTTAACATTACAACAATAATTATCAATGATGAAAAGAAAATACAATTATAAATTAAAATATAACAACCCAAAACTATGATTTTTCCGAAAAATCTGTCTGGCCCCACCAACAAAAATTATCACGAGCCGCCACTGAGTAGAAAGATTACAGAACGGTACAGAATGGAAATATATTGTGGAGGTCTTATGTTTCAAACGGGACAAGAAGAGGATATAGAGTAAACAAACTTGCAATGATTGTCATGGGAAGATTGTTTGTTAGTTCATAATTGCAACTCAAGTGATGAACAGTTTTGTGTTGACACTTTAGCGACGGGCATATTCATTTATGCAGTGCAGGTTGCTTTTTGTGGCGGCACGGCTGTTTCGTTCTGGAATTATTTCACACAAGATACAATAAAAAGAGATCGGGTACTAGAGCTAAGGGAAGACCAAGAAAAAGATGGATAGACAATATCAAGACCATACTACATAAACACGGATACAACACAACAAGGGCGACTCATCTAGCACTAGAACGCAAATTAAAACTCCCATCCCTACGCTTAACGGCAAGAGTGGACAGCCAACTACATCTTCCACCTGGGAATAGACAAAAGACAGTTGTTAGCATTTCGTGTGATTTTCGTTGGCACAGAAACGGAGCAATTATGGAGTGACTTGTTGCAGTACAATTGGAACCGTACATATGAACTATGAGTCAATAGTCTGATTCTTCATCTACTAAAAAGAAATGTTAAGAATCCAGGTAAAGCGCCGGAGTCACTGATAAATAGACAATGAACAAGTATTTAGTGGTGACTGGGATTTTTTTTTTTTTTAACCAAGCATAGGATTTGAACCACAAGCCCTTCGAGTAGATCTAGCTGGTTGTGTACTCAAAAACTCTCGTCTAAAGGGTTATGCAATGGGTCAGCATCTGGTGTAGGCGATCATGGATCTTCACAAATCTCTGGTGTTTTCTATCATCTGAAATGTTGACACTCTTCCATGCCATGAAGTCAGGCTGTCCAAATTTGTATCTCTATGTCTTCCTCTGTCTCGTCTCCCCTCAATTTGACCAGTTGGGCTCTAAACTTCCATTTGGGTGCCGTAAGAATGAGGGATGTGTAGTTTGAATTCTATGTTTGGTCATTTGTTTTTTCATTGACTAAATGCGGGTTCTCAAACTTGTTAGAGCTGCGTCCACTCCCAGAAAGAAACCCATCAATATCCAAACTGACGGCTATGTGCAGACCTTCACGAAACTATTAACCACGATTTCATAGTGTGGTAACCGCTGAACGACAAGATAACCAACTCTGAAGTACTGCAACGTGCACACCTGCCTTCCATCATGGGCATGCTCAGCAGTGGACGACTAGATGGTTGGTGCATGTGAGAAGAATGGAAACTTATTGCATACCAAAACAAATGTTGTTCTATGAACTTTCGGAGAGGAAGAGGCACCAGGGCAGACCTTCGTCTTCTTCTTTTGTCGTCCCACTGCTCCCGGGTTGTTGCCCAGTGTCGTCACACTGCTACCGGGTTGTTGCCCAGTGTCGTGGTTTTCTGTTTTTGTCTTGCGCTGTTCTGGTAGCTTGGGTGATTCACTGCTTGATTTTTGGGTTATTTTTGCTCTTTCACAGGATTCTGCTATGCCATCTAACCATCTTTTTCGTGGTCTTCTTCTCGCCTTCTTTCATGATGTTCTGTTGTTGAAGACTCTGTATACTATGGAGTTTGGATGCATTCTTATGACGCTGTCTTTTCTGGTGCTGTTGGTAACTTTTCGCAAACAGCGCATTTTACATGTAGTTATTTTTTGTGACTGTACTTTGCGCATTGTGCATGTTTGGCTCTGGTAACACAAAGTAGATATGAAAATGCTGTTGATCATCTGTTGTTTAGCTGTCAGTGTAGTCTTAACAATGGGGCTAGCTGGGGAGACCACTGCTCAGATATAAAGATGTCTGCAATGGGGCTAGCTGGGGAGACCACTGCTCAGATATAAAGATGTCTGCAATGGGGCTAGCTGGGGAGACCACTGCTCAGATATAAAGATGTCTGCAATGGGGCTAGCTGGGGAGACCACTGCTCAGATATAAAGATGTCTGCAATGGGGCTAGCTGGGGAGACCACTGCTCAGATATAAAGATGTCTGCAATGGGGCTAGCTGGGGAGACCACTGCTCAGATATAAAGATGTCTGCAATGCCCCAATGAAGATCTTTTCTATAGGTCCATACACATGAGAAAAACTAGCTGATGACAGAGTTGTGTAAGTCCCAGCACAAGAGAAAAACTAGCTGATGACAGAGTTGTGTAGAATGCGATCTTCTTCTTTGCGTTCGTTCTTTACCACCAATTTTAATCACTCTGTGATATGTTTGATCTTTGCCAAGAACGTGTATACGTTGCACATTGGTTTGGTAGACCCCTATGTGCATGTATATATAAGTATATATGTAACATCATTATCATCATCACCATCATCGAAAGCCCACCATCTCATATTTTCATTTCACGGGCATAATTATATCAGTTCACAAATGTCTGTAAACAATGAAATGTAATGCAAAAACGAAAAATAAATACTTAAAAAAAAAAAAAAAAATTCGAACCTCCTTGGTCGCCTCTTACGTCAAGCGTAACAGGTAACAGTGTTTCTATTCTTTGCACCCCAAATTTGGGCTCCGATAACCACTCGGGCGCGTAGAAAGCTATATTGCGCAAGGGCGCAGAGTCTTTTGAGAAGAGACTTATGTATGAGCTGAAAGACAAGAGAGAAAAGTGAAAATTCAGAGGTTGTCACAGTAAAACACTTGTCAATTGATCGTCTGTTAAGACGAAAAAGGCCATACACATACAACCGCTGAATGACAGAAAACAGCGCAGTCCTCGAATGACAGATGAACTAAACGCATAAAATAATCTACCAAATGGTAAACACTTGCAGACATCACTACATAACCGATTAGCTTGAACTTATTCAGCACAACAAAAAGGAAGAACACTTAATTAAGACTGTGGCGCCTTCGAGACAACAACCTCGAGCATGACTATGGAGATCACCGCTGCCTCCAGTGCTCTTTATGGGGTGGCTGAACAACAGGCTGAGATACGATTGTGATATCATACTCGTTGAATATGCTTCAAAGGATTGAATCTGGAAGTCTGCGCGTGGAATGTGTGGACAGCATTCAGAGGTCACATCTCAAGTAAATGACTTGGCTGTACACACCTGAACATGCTGAAGTACAGCGTAACGAGTGTGCTTTCTTGTAAACAATGCACAGACTCAAGCGGGCAGAAGTATGGACAGAGCAAATGTCATTAATGCGGTACGCTCTCGTTTATTTGATATGGACGAGTCTCAGACAAGTTACGTTTGGGCATGCCAGTGGACATAACAGTGCTTTACCTAAACTAACGATGCTCTATCCAGACTGAAGGTGCTTTACCCAGACTAAAGGTGCTTTACCCAGACTAAAGGTGCTTTACCCAGACTGAAAGGGCTTTACCCAGACTGAAAGGGCTTTACCCAGACTAATGGTGCGTTACCCAGACTAATGGTTCTTTACTCAGAATAAGCACAATACTGGAAGTCAAAGAAGAATAGTAAACCAAGAAAGAACGAGTATCATTAGTTGTTACACGCTGAGAGACATACTGAGGATGAGATCGGAGCACTTATAAACTAATTGGTTTGATGTGCAGTGATGATGAACTGAGGATGAGATCGGAGCACTTATAAACTAATTGGTTTGATGTGCAGTGATGATGAACTGAGGATTAAATTAAAACTAAACACTAGATATACACGTACTAAGACCAACAAGAAAATGACAGAAAATGAAAAACATGATAAACAACTAATTATTGTCTATTAAAGTTATTAAGAGAGTTCCTTAGTGCTACTTAGAGCCTCGCCGGTTCTACGAAGTTCGTGCAGTGCAGCTGAGATCTTTCAGTGTAAGAAAGAGATCGGAGCACACATAGTTACTCACCGAAGTGCAATGATGATGGTCCAATCAATCAACACTTAGAGCCAATACTGACAAATAAATGTGAGTCGTTATCTTCTTGTCTCTAACAGCGTCAGGATAAGATGAGAATTCTAGAACGATCTCTTCTTTATACACCCAGCAGTCTATCTAAATGTCCCATCTCTGTGGTGACTAGTTTTCTTCTTATCGTTTGATGTTAACATCCAGGTTTGACACGGATAGCATAATGTTGGGATAAAGATTGTACTTTACAATGTTCTTGATTTTGTACTCTATAAACTACAAGATGTTTGTAAAGTCTCACAACACTTCATATGTAGAAAAATGTGAAAAACGAAGTACATCCGTCATTAAAAAGTGTGTTTCATAGTCAGTTATCAGAGGACTATCATCATAGCACTTTCGACATGCCCATAGGTGCTCCGATCTCCATAGTCAATTATGACGCAATATGCAGTGAATGACTGTTGTCTGCTGGGGTAATTCTTTTCACTCAAACCATAATGATGTTTTCAACTGAAGAAAGAATATTGGACAATATGAAGAAACGTGTACAGACATATCATGAAGTCCGTGGTGGATATTTCCAACATCTGCTATAATTAATATTTCATTTGTTCTTTCTAGTTTACCAAGAACAACAGTAGACAATAGCAGTAACTATTGTGACTAATTTCACTACTTTGTTTTAGCACATTTTTTAACTAGCTGATGTCACGTACATAATTTTTCAAGCTGATCTACATATGAAGTGTTGTTAGACTTTACAAACACCATATACCTTACTTCTTTCGTGAATGCTTATTTCGTTTACACTATAATTTCATACCGATTTTTTAAAACCTACATTTTTTTAGAAAACATGGAATTTAATAAACGAATGTAACCCATCTTTTCTCACAACAAAAGGGTGTTTCCTTGAAATAACTGCAGTAAATAACATCAGGTTTTTTGTCTTTTATTTACTAATAAAGTTTCTCTATATGAGCACACACACGCCACTGGTAAATTTACGTATGTAGAAATATATATGTAGATGCCATTTCTACAAACTCTTCGTATAACGTGAAGTGATTGGTAAATGGGACGGCACACGTGATAAACGCCATTGGTTGCTGCGCAACGTCCACATGAGCAGCGAGCGTATACCATTTGATGCGGGAATCTGGAGAAAAAACCATTATTACAATATTAAATTAAATTTATGTAAGAACTAACTTACTACTCAGTTTCTCATTTGGGACCTCTATGGCTTCTTCTTCAAACGCTCCATGTCGACCATTTGTTAACCATTCTGTGTGATTTGTATGTGATCTTAGCATAAGAGCTATTGTACGTTGTGCCAGTTATGCGCCTAATCCGATTTTTGCTACATTTTTTATTTACTAGGTAGCTTCCTAGGTCCCACATCCGTTGCCTCTTACGATATGCCTTATAGGTCGCAGTGGTACTATTCTTTGCCCTGCTTGCGGTCCCCGGCACCACACGGGCGGGGTCGCTATAGCGAAGAAGTTAAGACGTCTGCTTGTCGTTTTGAAGGTTGTGGTTCGAATCGATTCGCATGTGCAATTTTTTCATGAGATCTCTAGGATTGTTACTGGTTCTACGGAGTTAAGGCTTGGCAACACATTTAAGAGGCGAGCCATTTCTGCCGATATGATCGAAGTCATGTGGGAAAACTCGCTGCAATGCAGTCACTCCTTCGCCTTTAGACCATATTCATGGGATTTATATAGGTAATTTGTCTGATCTTAAGGCTCTCATGTCGATCCTACTTCAGTTGGATCATCATCAAATAACATGTCATGAGCAGAACTTTGCCTCTAGCAGTCCTTCGGAACTTGTCTTTCTAATGGGCCAGGTGTCCAGCCGCAGCAACCGTCATGCTCAAATCATCTGTTACATCCTGAATCCATCTTCTCCGTAGTCTTCCTCTTTGTCAGAATATCTCCTTTCAAAAGGTCTTCTCCAACCCTTCGTGTCTCTTTATATTTCCAAAATACTTCAATTTTTCTTCACTCTTACTCGAGAAAGCATTAACTTTATTTGGTATGGTCTACACGTGCTACTATTACTACTGTTATTTGGTATGGTCTACACGTGCTACTATTACTACTGTTATTTGGTATGGTCTACACGTGCTACTATTACTACTGTTATATGTTCCTGCTAACAATTTCTTCATACCACTCTATCCTGAACAACTCGTTCAATCTTTTCAATAAATTTTAGTCCAATATTTCTCACCTCTCTCGGTAAAGATCGTTTCATTTTTTAGTGGGCCTCTTCCTTACTTGAACCATTTGTTCTTACCTTAGTGGGCCTCCTTCCTTACTTGAACCATTTGCTTTTACCTTCAATGCCCCTTTATGATTCTTTCATCTTTTTTTTTTCTCATAATATGCCCAACATATCGCAATCTTCTCTTTCTTATAACAGTGGCTATTAGTGGTTGACCAGATATTTCTCTGATTTCATCCCTACTCCAGAATTCGTCACATTTTTATTTTCATTAATTTTCACCAAATAACCAGGTACGCTTGGGTTTGTGATCGAGCTCACTACTACTTGAGCTACAGACGCTCACACTCTCTACATGTTATTATACATGTTTTTTTACATTTATTTTTCTCTTTGAAATGTCAAAGATCATAATATTTATTCAAGCGCTTGAGTACCCCTTGTGAGTACCTCACGGACTCCCGGGGTCAAGGCCCCAGTTTGGGAAACACTACTGTATAAAATGAGTCATTGTTAATTTCTTCCAATCAAATTGATTCATCTTGGTATAAACTGTCTAGTCTGAAATTATACACAAATATAAGAAGACATTTTGCAAAGTCAGAAGATACAGCGACGCTTCTACCCAAATCAATCAATCAAGTGCCGTGCCGGTTGTCGTAGGCGATCATTTCTCTCCACATCGGTCTGTCTCTGGTACGATCCATCAACTCCGAACCATTGCCGAACCACGATTTCAAGCAGTCCGGAGTTTTGTCCCTTTGTCTCCCTCTATCTCTCTTCTCCTGTATTTTGTCTGTTGTAACCAAATGTTCTAAACTATCCCTTCTAATTCTATGTCTGATAAACCTTGATTGTCTGCTTCTTATTCGATTGATTAGATTTCGATATGAATCTGTCTCTGACAAGATCTCTTCATTTGTCTTTCTAGCTGTCCATGGAACTTTCAACATTCTTTTGAGAAACCACATTTCTGTGGTTTCCAATGTTTTTACCATTTGTCTGTTCATTGTCCATGACTCACTGCCATATAAAAGTATTGGCTCTATATAGCATTGGATTACTCGTTTCCTCAGCGCCACTGACAATGATTTATTGCACAGTATATCCACACGCCTTAATCAAAAACAAGAATCAAGAATAACACGGAATACAAGTTGAAAGACATACATGGTCAAAACAATGGATTTCTAACTGCCATATTTAATTTTTAACATATGTAACTACAAACGAAAAACGAAATAAATGCCTCTAGCCTTTGACTTCCTGGTCGCTAAGGGCAACAATAAATGCACGCCATTTTTTCAGTTATATTATGCGATCGATGTCATGACATTCCCATTCGTGCTCTGTCCTCCGCTGCAGCAGCCATCCCAAAGTCAATTTGCTCACCGTAACCATGAGAAGTTGATTAGTATATGTTCTCTCTCTACCACGAAGACGACGCTATCTGGCATGTTAAAACTTAATGCCTAATTCTCGAGCTCGTTCAAGTGTCTGAGACTTATGTCACATAAATGAGAGCGTACCGCAATGATAGTATCGGCTCTGTCCATAATTCTGCCCACTTGAGTCGGGGCATTGTTTGCAAGAAAGTCAGCACGCTCGTTACCCTGCACTCTAGCATGTCCAGGTGAGTACAGTCAAGTTATTTTCTTGAGATGTGATCTCCGAATTCTGACCATCCATTCCACACGCATACTTCCAGATTCAATCATTTGAAGCATATTCATGGAGTCTGACATGATAATCGTATGGGTTACCTGTTGCTCAGTCTCTCCCCCTCCCTTCCCCTCCCTCCCATGATTTTTCAGTTCTTGACCGTTCTCTATATTGTGTACCAGCAGTGATTAATCTCTTTCAGTTGTTCTTGTTTTACTGTTCGGCGTCAGGTCGAAAAAAGAGACACCTGGAGCAAGCATCCTTAAGCGCCATGTACAAGGTAGAATTTAATCCATCAATTACGTGGTCGTCCACTGGATCTGCTACCGTTGTATCTGAGTGCCAGGGGGACTGCCTAGAGTAGTTGATAGTAGCTCGGCCTGCTAGCTGTGAGACGCCTCATAGCTCGGGTTCGAACCTACTGTCCGGCATTTGTTCGAGTCCCTGGTCTTACTCAGGACGATAACGTGAGTACCTCTGAAGTCGGAGAAAATCTGCCTATATGGCGAGGAATACTAATTACGAGTACATTGAGCACACGGCTGCCAGTGTAAAGTAATTTACAATGTGCACGCTGCTGCCATTGTAAGAAATTGGGAAAAAACGGATTTTCACGCAAAAATCAGTTTCAGAGATGAAACTTCGTCTGAGTTGAAAGCGGACGAAAGAAGAAAAAAAATCTGAGTGCCAGTGCTCGTTGTGGAGACTGTCTTGTGATAACCTTGATACCTGTCCAAACCATTAGACCTGCTGTTTCTGTATATATTGTAACACCGTCAAAGATCCCATTCTTCTTCTGATTTCGTCGTTCATGTACTGTTTTATTATGTTTCATTACTAGTTTCAATAATCATCACCAGGCTCCGTGTCGGCTGGCGTAGGCGATCATGGATCTTCACAAATCTGTCTGTGGTGTTTGATGTCAACTCAGATGTTGACGCTCTACCGTGCCACAAGTCCGGCATTTTCTCTCTCTTTCTTCCTCTGTCTCGTCTACCTTCGATTTTACCGGTTGTCACAATGTGTTCTAAACCTCTCCTCCTCATCACATGTCCGAAAAATGATGATTGCTTCTTTCTTATATTGATGATAAGCTTTCTCTGACTCTTGACCTCATTCAACACCTTCACATTTGTCATTTTAGCAGTCCATGGGATTCTCATCATTCTTCTGTAAAACCACAATATTAGTTTCAATATCTTTCAAAATTACCTGTCATAATCAAGATCAGTAACATAAACCCAAGGACATAGTGACGTTTGATGAAGACCAGACGATGAATGTCCTATTCCAGAATTTGCTGGACACCGTGCGTTCAAGTTATGGCGAAACTTTCTTGTATCTGCAAGGAGTACAAACAGAAAATAAACAAACAATATCAGTTTTCTTCTGTCAAATTTGATGTATTGTTTCATTTTCTGATTTGTTGTATATCATTTTTGTATGTAATATGTTTCATTATTTGATGTATTATATTTCAATATTTGATGTATTATATTTCAATATTTGATGTATTATGTTTCAATATTTGATGTATTATATTTCAATATTTGATGTATTATGTTTCAATATTTGATGTATTATATTTCAATATTTGATGTATTATATTTCAATATTTGATGTATTATGTTTCAAGATTTGATGTATTATATTTCAATATTTGATGTATTATATTTCAATATTTGATGTATTATATTTCAATATTTGATGTATTATATTTCAATATTTGATGTATTATGTTTCAAGATTTTCTCAAAGATTGTCGAGATTTCTACCAAATAGTCGAGATTTCTACCAAATAGTTGAGATTTCTACCAAATAGTTGAGATTTCTACCAAATAGTCGAGATTTCTACCAAATAGTTGAGATTTCTACCAAATAGTTGAGATTTCTACCAAATAGTTGAGATTTCTACCAAATAGTTGAGATTTCTACCAAATAGTTGAGATTTCTACCAAATAGTTGAGATTTCTACCAAATAGTTGAGATTTCTACCAAATAGTCGAGATTTCTACCAAATAGTTGAGATTTCTACCAAATAGTTGAGATTTCTACCAAATAGTCGAGATTTCTACCAAATAGTTGAGATTTCTACCAAATAGTTGAGATTTCTACCAAATAGTCGAGATTTCTACCAAATAGTTGAGATTTCTACCAAATAGTTGAGATTTCTACCAAATAGTTGAGATTTCTACCATGACAGAGCCAATATTTGAAACGGAAGAGATGAGATTTCTACCAAATAGTCGAGATTTCTACCAAATAGTCGAGATTTCTACCAAATAGTCGAGATTTCTACCAAATAGTTGAGATTTCTACCAAATAGTTGAGATTTCTACCAAATAGTTGAGATTTCTACCAAATAGTTGAGATTTCTACCAAATAGTTGAGATTTCTACCAAATAGTTGAGATTTCTACCAAATAGTTGAGATTTCTACCAAATAGTCGAGATTTCTACCAAATAGTTGAGATTTCTACCAAATAGTTGAGATTTCTACCAAATAGTCGAGATTTCTAGCAAATAGTTGAGATTTCTACCAAATAGTCGAGATTTCTACCAAATAGTTGAGATTTCTACCAAATAGTTGAGATTTCTACCAAATAGTTGAGATTTCTACCATGACAGAGCCAATATTTGAAACGGAAGAGATGAGATTTCTACCAAATAGTCGAGATTTCTACCAAATAGTCGAGATTTCTACCAAATAGTCGAGATTTCTACCAAATAGTTGAGATTTCTACCAAATAGTTGAGATTTCTACCAAATAGTTGAGATTTCTACCAAATAGTTGAGATTTCTACCAAATAGTCAGAATTTCTACCAAGATAGTTGAGATTTCTACCAAATAGTCGAGATTTCTACCAAGATAGTTGAGATTTCTACCAAGATAGATGAGATTTCTACCAAGATAGATGAGATTTCTACCAAGATAGATGAGATTTCTACCAAGATAGATGAGATTTCTACAAAGATAGATGAGATTTCTACCAAGATAATCTAAACTTTCATTAAGTTAAAGTAAATAGTTGAGATTTCTACCAAGATAATCTAAACTTTCATTAAGTTAAAGTAAATATTTGAAATGGAAGATAGATGAGATTTCTACCAAGATAATCTAAACTTTCATTAAGTTAAAGTAAATAGTTGAGATTTCTACCAAGATAATCTAAACTTTCATTAAGTTAAAGTAAATATTTGAAATGGAAGATAGATGAGATTTCTACCAAGATAATCTAAACTTTCATTAAGTTAAAGTAGTGAAACACCTACAAACAAAGTAAAAGTAGTGAAACACCTACAAACAAAGTAAAAGTAGTGAAACACCTACAAACAAAGTAAAAGTAGTGAAACCCCTACAAACAAAGTAAAAGTACGTGTTTGACTACTATTTAAAGTAAATATTTATACCTAACCTCTATGTCACAGAGACCCCATTAACCAAAGGTACCAGGTTCGCTCCCTCGTGGAGCCATCTGGATATTTTTCCTGAAATCCCTGATCTCAGTGTAGGTGAGATCGAGTTCCTAGTCCTATCGGAGACGGACGATAAAAAGTAAGTCATGGGTTCAATATGAGCACGTAAAAGAACCCTTGGCAGTTCAAAATGGAGAAGAGCAGGCTGGAAAGCCGATACCCAGGAAAAATCCATAAGAAAATTCCTACAAAAATATCTTCACCATCTTCAAAATTACACCGGCGATCCTCGCAGGGGCTACGAGGTTGGTGCACTGCAGCTGATATCTTCCTGCATAAGAAAGAGATCGGAGCACACATGGTTACTCATTGAAGTGCAATGATGATGGTTCTATCAATGTCTGAAGTGTCTACAAGTTGGTCTTCCACTTCAGAGTCAGCATATTTTGATAAAGTTCCCTGAAGCATTAAACATGTACTAACTGTCCGTGTGTTGTCGGGGCTCGTAGGGGAGCAAAGAATAGTAACACTGCGATGTACAAGGCATGTCGTAAGAGGCGATTGAGGTAGTGGTCTAGGTAAGCTACCCTAGTAAATAAAAAGCGTCGCAGAAATCGAATGTGCCGGCCTACTTGTAGGCGCATAACTAATAGCCGTCCATCGCAAGCGATGATGACAACAATGTCAGACGTGTGCTGTTGCACCTCTCTGGTGTGTGCGGAGGTGACTGTAGAGTCCAATCCTAGAACAGAATCCCCGACCACAGGTGGGGCATACATGATCAAGGTTAGACATGTGCGAGTTGTATGCTCTGTCTTTTCGCGCTGCTCGTTTTCTCTGTGACTCAACAATACGATGATTCTCAGCTGTTCGGGTTCCTTTTTTGTTGTTACAGCGCCACATTTGGCGATCTTGCGCAAGGATTCCCAGCACGTAGTGTCTATATCGAAGCATTTCAGAGACACTTTAAGAGTGTCTTTAAAGCGTTTTTCTGTCCACCAGCTAAACGTCTGCCCCTTCAAGCTCGCCATACATCAACTGTTTTGGGATGCGTTTATCAGGCGTTGTATCAGCAACGTGACCGACCCATCTCAGTTGGGCCTTCTGCAACAGGGTGTTGACGCTTGGGATCTTTGCTCTTGTGAGGACTTCGCTGTCTGGAATTTTGTCCTGCCAGTTTATTTTTAGTATTCTGCGTAGACAGCTTGTGTGGAAATGGTTTAATTTTCTTGCGTGTCTGCTATACACTGTCCATGTCTCGCTTGCGTACAGCAGCGTGATTAGCACTATGGCCTGGTAAACTTTCAGCTTTGTGACTATGCTTATCCCCTTCCGTTCCCACACAGTGACACGTAACCTTCCGAACGCAGCACTAGCTTTGGATATCATATTGTTGACCTCAGAATCTATGTTTGCCGATCTGGATAGGAGGCTGCCAAGATAAGCAAAGTTGTCCGTTGACTGGAGACGCTGGTGTTTAATGTTGATGACTGGATCGTAATACTGTTCTCTAGGGGCGGGCTGGAACATGACCTCTGTTTTTTGGTGTTAATGGTGAGGCCAAACCTATCACAGGCCATTGAGAACTTGTCCATGTAAGTCTGCATTTCTTCCTCAGAGTTGGTAGCGAGGGCACAGTCATCAGCAAACAACAGGTTTGAGATAGTTGATTCTTTTACCTTGGTGGAGGATTTTAACCTCCGAAGATTGAATAGATTACCGTCTGTCCTGTATCTAATCTTTACCCCATGTTCGTCGCCTTCCCAAAAGACATCCGTGAGCATGGCCGCAAACATCATGCTGAAGAGTGTTGGGGCAAGTACACAGCCCTGTTTGACGCCGTTGGTGACATGGAAGGCTTCCGACAGCTCCCTTCGTCAAGTACACGTGCCATCATGCCCTCGTGAAAATGTTGGACGATCTTGATGAATTTCAGTGGGCATCCAAATTTTTCCATGATCTTCCATAGACCCTTCATGTTGACCGTGTCGAAAGCCTTCGTCAGATCGACAAAGACCATGTAAAGGTTACGGTGCTGCTCTTGGCATTTCTCCTGTAATTGGCGAGCAGCAAATATCATGTCTGCTGTTCCACGACCTGCTCTGAAGCTACATTGGGTCTCAGGGAGTAAGTCCTGTTCCAGGTGATCGATTAATCGATTGAGGAGGACTCTGGCCAGTATTTTGCCAGCAATTGACAGGAGGAGATCCCCTGTGATTATCGCAGGCCTGGCGGTTTCCTTTCCGCTTGTACAGGTGGACAATAGTGGCATCCTTTAATTCCTGTGGCACACGTTCGTTGCACCAAATGGATGTAAATAACTCTGCTAGCACAACGTACAATCGCTCTTGTGCTTAGATCACGTACATATCCCAAAGAGAGGTTTAACACGTGATCAATATGATTTCTTTCGAAATGAAGACAGCATGACAAAAGTGGGTTCAGCATTAGTTGCCTACTGAACTTCATCAAATGAAGAGACAGCATGACAAAAGTGGGTTCAGCATTAGTTGCCTACTGAACTTCATCAAATGAAGAGACAGCATGACAAAAGTGGGTTCAGCATTAGTTGCCTACTGAACTTCATCAAATGAAGAGACAGCATGATCAAAGTGGGTTCAGCATTAGTTGCCTACTGAACTTCATCAAACGAAGAGACAGCATGACAAAAGTGGGTTCAGCATTAGTTGCCTACTGAACTTCATCAAACGAAGAGACAGCATGACAAAAGTGGGTTCAGCATTAGTTGCCTACTGAACTTCATCAAATGAAGAGACAGCATGACAAAAGTGGGTTCAGCATTAGTTGCCTACTGAACTTCATCAAATGAAGAGACAGCATGACAAAAGTGGGTTCAGCATTAGTTGCCTACTGAACTTCATCAAATGAAGAGACAGCATGACAAAAGTGGGTTCAGCATTAGTTGCCTACTGAACTTCATCAAACGAAGAGACAGCATGACAAAAGTGGGTTCAGCATTAGTTGCCTACTGAACTTCATCAAACGAAGAGACAGCATGACAAAAGTGGGTTCAGCATTAGTTGCCTACTGAACTTCATCAAATGAAGAGACAGCATGACAAAAGTGGGTTCAGCATTAGTTGCCTACTGAACTTCATCAAATGAAGAGACAGCATGACAAAAGTGGGTTCAGCATTAGTTGCCTACTGAACTTCATCAAATGAAGAGACAGCATGACAAAAGTGGGTTCAGCATTAGTTGCCTACTGAACTTCATCAAATGAAGAGACAGCATGACAAAAGTGGGTTCAGCATTAGTTGCCTACTGAACTTCATCAAATGAAGAGACAGCATGACAAAAGTGGGTTCAGCATTAGTTGCCTACTGAACTTCATCAAACGAAGAGACAGCATGACAAAAGTGGGTTCAGCATTAGTTGCCTACTGAACTTCATCAAATGAAGAGACAGCATGACAAAAGTGGGTTCAGCATTAGTTGCCTACTGAACTTCATCAAATGAAGAGACAGCATGACAAAAGTGGGTTCAGCATTAGTTGCCTACTGAACTTCATCAAATGAAGAGACAGCATGACAAAAGTGGGTTCAGCATTAGTTGCCTACTGAACTTCATCAAATGAAGAGACAGCATGACAAAAGTGGGTTCAGCATTAGTTACCTACTGAACTTCATCAAATGAAGAGACAGCATGACAAAAGTGGGTTCAGCATTAGTTACCTACTGAACTTCATCAAATGAAGAGACAGCATGATCAAAGTGGGTTCAGCATTAGTTGCCTACTGAACTTCATCAACAGAGACAGCATGACAAAGTGGTTCAGCATAGTTGCCACTGAACTCATCAAACGAGAGAAGCATACAAAGGGGTTAGATTATTGCCTACTGAACTTCATCAAATGAAGAGACAGCATGACAAAAGTGGTCAGCATTGTGCTACTGAACTATCAAATGAAGAGACAGCATGACAAAGGGTTAGATAGATAACTCACAAAGAAGAGACAGCTGACAAGTGGTTCAGCATTAGTACCTACTGAACTTCATCAAATAGAGACAGTAAATGTCAGCTATACATGAAACAAAGACCTGACAGGGTTCAGCATTAGTTACCTACTGATCATCAAATGAAGGACAGCATGACAAAGTGGGTTCAGCAATCTATGATATAAAGAACACATGCTGGTGAACTCTGAACTCATCAAAAATAACAAATAAATAGGGTCACATAAGCGATTACCAACAGACAGTGCGTCCCAAAGAGCAATGTTACTCCGATACAATGGATACAAAGAACAGACAGGCGTCCAAGAGCAATTTCATCTATGCAACAGTCGTCAAGAGAATTACCGATAATGGATACAAAGAAAGGCTGGCCAGCAAAGGTGGACTTAGAGTACGAGGCGACGAAGACAATTTATGAAGCGCACAGAAAAGCCGTTCTAGAAATATCTTCTTACCTGAAGCTGTTAGACAAACCAGGATTGGAGAAGAAAGGAAGACAAGGCGCATAGAGGCTCACTCCAGGTGTCTCCTTTTCGACCTGACAGCGACAGGTAAAACATGATTAGAGAATAGATATGGAGCGTTCCAAACAGAAGAAGAAGTAGAAGCAAAGGTACAAACAGAAGAAGAAGTAGAAGCAAAGGTACAAACAGAATGACATCATCACCTACCGGACCCAGTGTGTATGTTTGTATATGATAAGTTGCCTATTTGTTCCACCCACGTTGATAAGCTGTCAATAACATCTCTACACATGACGTCAGTAGCATGTACCACTGTACACGTCATACACATCGCAAGAATGATTGCAGCGTCCGCCATCAGTGCTAACTGGGGAGTAAAATAGTTGGTTGGTTGGTTGGCTGGTTGGTGGTTGGTTGGTTGGTATTTAGTTAGTACATATATGTGCTTTTGAATATAAGTGTTACAGAAGAGTCCTTCATATATCATGCACAGAGAAGAGAACAAATAGATCTATCCAGAAAGAACTCAAAATCAAAGAAAACTGGCTGATGCTACAAATAAGAAAAGAGAAAATTGAGATATTTTGGACATCATATAAAAAGGGCCATGAAGGGCTGGAGAAGACCATCATGGAGGGAGGCATACCGACAAAGAGGAGAAGAGGAAGACCACAGAGAAGATGGATTCAGGATGTAACTGATGGTTTGAACATTACGACTGCAGAGGCAAGACATCTGACCTATGAGAGAGAAATTCCGGAGGACTGTTGGGGTGGCAAAGTTCTGCTCAGGACAAGCTATTTGATGATGATGATGATGAATTGCTCTTATCGTATCGTATCTTATCTACTCTTCGATATCTGTTGGGGGAGACTGAGCACCTATTGGTCTGCCCGGAGTGCAATGACGTCAGTTTACCAATATCTTATCTTAACCACATTTGCCGTGGAGCGCTACTAGCATTTGCTGGCACTACATGGCTAGAGTTGTTGGAGGTTGCTGGCACTACACGGCTAGAGTTGTTGGAGGTTGCTGGCACTACACGCCTAGAGTTGTTGATTGCTGGGTCTGCAAAAAAGCCGGGTGCTCTCCCCCACGTACTATAGGACAAAGGGTGAATTGGTTATTGGTTATTGGTTACTAAACTGACGTCATTGCACTTCGGGCAGACCCATAGGTGCTCAGTCTCCCAACATATATCCAAGAGTATGAATACTGATGGTTCCTGTCGCTCGCTGATTAAACACACCTCTCACTCTGCCTCTTAGACATCCAGTTCCTCAACTGGAACTTTTGGGAGTTTAACAACAACAAGAATAACAATTCGTCTCTTTATTTCTAAGTTGTACATAAAACAAACCTGAGAAATATTGTTGTAGTCTACAAATCCTTGTCTAAGTTGTACATAAAACAAACCTGAGAAATATTGTTGTAGATTGTCTACAAATCCTTGTCTTGTGTTGAGTTTGATAGTAATAGAACTTCCAGTATCAGGAGACAGTATCTGACACTTGTTTTATTTCTGCTCTCTTCGTCTGTAGAAGAGAATCAACAAATATTTCAATTTAATAATATTATTGATTGATTAATAGCACCATTATCATTGCACTTTGGTGAGTAACCATGTGATCTCCGATCTCTTTCTTACATAGGTGCAGTCTCAGCTGCAGTGCACGAACTCCGTAGCGCCGGAGAGGGTCCCCGATGAAATTTTGAAGACGATGAAGATATTTTTGCAGGAATTAAAAAAAATTTCCTAATGAATTTTGCCCACGCTGCTCCTTTCCAGCCTATTTATCTGGATTTGAACTGCCATGGGTTCTTTTTACGTGCTCAAATTGAACACGGGACATGTGTTTTATCGTCCGTCTCCGATAGGATTAGGAACTCGATCTCGCCTAAAATTAGATCAGGTATCTCTGAAAACAAAATATCTAGATGGCTCCACGAAGAAACGAACCTGGTACCTTTGGTACGAGAGAGGAACACCTAACTTCTACGCTACAGAAACCTACATAAGAATATGATTATCAAAGATGAACAGCTAACTTCTACGCTACAGAGACCTACATAAGAATATGATTATCAAATATCAGTGACAACGTAGTCACATTATGCAATAACAAACAAAACCTACTTTTTGCTGTCTGTAATACCACTTTTGTAGGGCTGTGTAGGACAGGGGGGACGTGAGCCTGAGAAATTTAATGACCACATGGCTAGTGCAGTTGCCGCAAAACTGTTCAGGTAAGGATTTTTATTTATGCCCCGACATAAAAAACCGTACTCCTTACTGTGGATTGAACCTAGGTCTCCTTAATGGGAGCCATGTGCTAATCCTATCGGCCAGACGTTGTTGAGTAAAATTATGTGACAAAGGCGAGACATATAAAAACGAGGAGCGGTAGATTTACAAAGTAAAAAATACGCTGTAACAACGTTTCGACCACAAGGTCTTTATCGCAACCAAACAAACAACATCTAATTACTTTTTGAATTTGCCATTGCTGATCTCCATCTCATATCCTTTATAGTCTTAATAGCTGTTAACTACCCAAAAGTTACCAACAACACTAGAAAAGACAGAATCACCAACATCAGCATAAGAAATAAAGTTGGCACAGAACCTTGCTTGAATTACATTGAGAAACAAAGAATGAAGTGGTTTGGCCACTTAATAAGAATACATTCAAACTCCACAGTATACAAAGTCTTCTACAACAGAACATCAGGAAAGAAGGCGAGAGGAAGACCACGAAAAGATGGTTAGATGGCATAGCAGAATCCTGTCAAAGAACAAAAATAACAATCACCCAAGCCACCAGAACAGCGCAAGACAAAATCAGAAAACCACAACACTAGGCAACAACCCAGTAGCAGTGTGACGACACTGGGCAACAACCCAGTAGCAGTCTGACGACACTGAGCAACAACCCAGTAGCAGTGTGACAACACTGAGCAACAACCCAGTAGCAGTGTGACGACACTGGGCAACAATCCAGTAGCAGTCTGACGACACTGGGCAACAACCCAATAGCAGTGTGACGATTCTGGGCAACAACCCAGTAGCAGTGTGACGACACTGAGCAACAACCCAGTAGCAGTCTGACGACAAATGAAGAAGAAGAAGCTGTTAATTTGTCATCATCAAGTAGCTTGTCACTTTCGGAACTTGGCTCCCATGACAGCAGTCCTGAAACACTCTCTGTTCTTTCTAAGTTGACCGGCGTCAGCAGTAGTCATTCTCTAATCGTCAATGATATCTTGCACCCATCGTCTTCCAGTTCTTCCTCTCATTCTTCTTCCAGGAAACCCTTCCCTTCAAAATTATTTTCTCCAGGCACCCATGTTGTTTGATGTGTCTGAAATATTTAATTTTTCTTGTTTTTATGCTCTAATAGCCAACTCTCTTTAATATCAAGCTGTTGCAGAACAGAAGCGTTTATTCTTTTCTCTGTCCATGATATTCTAAGTACTCTTCTGTAGCATTTGCATTCAAAGGCATTAATGATCTTCTCCGACGCTTTGTCAATGGTCAACGTCTCACAACCATACGTTGCCAAGGAAAAAAAGCAGGCTCTTAAACACTTGATTTTTGTACTATGTCATTTCCCGTCCATAGGTTTGTTAGTTCTTTTAGTTTGATATTAATTACAGAGCTCAAATAGTTCAAATGTGGTAGCGTTTTCAAAGATTTGTTATTTATTACAATCTTAGTTTTATATTTTGTTTTTTCATTGTACATAATCTTAATGTTCTTTGTATTCAGAAAAAAAGCATTTCGTTTTCCTGGTTTTTTCAACAGTCAAACTTAATTCTTTCAATATCTAGACACTATTTGAAATGAAAATGTGTCATCCACATGAAGAAGGATTAAAATAATAACGCATAAAATGCAAACATTCATCAACTTGTGCCAGTGCAGAATAGAGGGACTGAGATGGTATGATAAGGTCACAAATGAGGAACTTGCGAAGAGAACAAGACAGATTAAAGTGAAAAAAGAGGTTAAAAAAGACGCTGGCACCAGCTAGGACACACTTTGTGAAAACCTGAGGGTAATATAACAAGGTAGTTTTTTTCTTGGAACCCACAAAGACAGCGAAAAAATAGAGGTCTATAAATACACGGAGACCAGATTTGGAGGCAGAGACCAGATTTGGAGGCAGAGATCAACAATATAAAGAAGAGCTGGAGTGAGCTGAAGGAGATAGCTAGAGATAGGAAGAAGAGCTGGAGTGAGCTGAAGGAGATAGCTAGAGATAGGAAGAAGAGCTGGAGTGAGCTGAAGGAGATAGCTAGAGATAGGAAGAAGAGCTGGAGTGAGCTGAAGGAGATAGCTAGAGATAGGAAGAAGAGCTGGAGTGAGCTGAAGGAGATAGCTAGAGATAGGAAGAAGAGCTGGAGTGAGCTGAAGGAGATAGCTAGAGATAGGAAGAAGAGCTGGAGTGAGCTGAAGGAGATAGCTAGAGATAGGAAGAAGAGCTGGAGTGAGCTGAAGGAGATAGCTAGAGATAGGAAAACTTGGCATGAGTTGGTTGAGGACCTATGCCCCAATCTGGGTTAAAAAGACATAAGAGAGAAAGAGCGAGAGTGTGTATCATAAAGTGCTATATGAATTTACTATTTTTGTTCAGTTTCAGTTTGAAATATCTTCATCTATGGACAGGGACATGTCCATGGGTGCTCCAATCTCCATCGCAATATCTCCACAAGCGTCCACCCACTAACCGTACTAGTTCGATGTTGATTGATGAGCCTACTCCTAATTGTTGTGCTGTTCTTTTCTGGCCAGGCCAGTATTATGTATTTATTGTTGAGAAAGATGGACACTGACCAAACAACTAGATCACAAGACATGATTGTCTAAATCATATTCTTAATCTAGACCACAGACGCACTGACATAAGATGAGAAGGCAGCGCTAGGATCAGTGAGCTGGTACTGACTAAGACCTTACTCCATATCCTCGGAATGAAGCTGGAAACTGAATGCTGCAGTGTAATTCTAACAAAGAGAGTAGGTATCGAAGGAAAGCTACCGTGCGATTAGAAAGTAGTATATGCGAATGATATGATATTTGTTCCCCACAACAGACGAGCAGAATCTATCAAAGAGTTTACAGAAGTCTCCTAGACTGTTAACGCCGAATGATTGTCTTTATTGCATCGGGTTTTAATACTATAGCTCGGACTCTCTCCGTTGGAATAGCAAACGACATGCCGAGAGTATCACACAAAGCACAAACTCCGTAGCTCGAACTCTCTCCGTTCGAATAGCAAACGACATGCCGAGAGTATCACACAAAGCACAAACTCCGTAGCTCGAACTCTCTCCGTTGGAATAGCAAACGACATGCCGAGAGTATCACACAAAGCACAAACTCCGTAGTTCCGACAACAATCCTAGAAGTCTCTGGAAAAAATACCTTCATCATCAGAGCGTGTAGACCAACAAATAAGAAAAAATACCTCCATCATCAGAGCGTGTAGACCAACAAATAAGAAAAAATACCTCCATCATCAGAGCGTGTAGACCAACAAATAAGAAAAAATACCTCCATCATCAGAGCGTGTAGACCAACAAATAAGAAAAAATACCTCCATCATCAGAGCGTGTAGACCAACAAATAAGAAAAAATAAGAATTAACTCCTTTCGGAGAATTCAAGTGCGTAACACATTAGTCACTGCTACACACTAGTCTGCTACACACTAGTCTGCTACACACTAGTCACTGCTACACACTAGTCTGCTACACACTAGTTACTGCTACACACTAGTCTGCTACACACTAGTTACTGCTACACACTAGTCTGCTACACACTAGTTACTGCTACACACTAGTCTGCTACACACTAGTTACTGCTACGATGACTCAAGTAACAAAAATGTATTAATAGTCAACATTTTAAAAATATGAATGTGCCGCCGAGGTGAGTAAACCACATAGCATACATTAGATATGTACCAAGAAAGCAGAGGTCAGTCTGATAATATTAGCACCGTCAAAGAAAGCAATGGTCAGTCTGAGAATGTTAACATCTTCAAAGAAAGCAATGGTCAGTCTGAATCTGTTAACATCTTCAAAGAAAGCAGTGGTCAGTCTGATAATATTAGCATCTTCAAAGAAAGCAGTGGTCAGTCTGAGAATGTTAACATCTTCAAAGAAAGCAATGGTCAGTCTGAATCTGTTAACATCTTCAAAGAAAGCAGTGGTCAGTCTGATAATATTAGCATCTTCAAAGAAAGCAGTGGTCAGTCTGAATCTGTTAACATCTTCAAAGAAAAGCAAGTGGTTAGTCTGATAATATTAGCATCTTCAAAGAAAGCAGTGGTCAGTCTGAGAATGTTAACATCGTCAAAGAAAGCAATGGTCAGTCTGAATCTGTTAACATCTTCAAAGAAAGCAGTGGTCAGTCTGAGAATGTTAGCATCGTCAAAGAAAGCAGTGGTCAGTCTGAGAATGTTAGCATCGTCAAAGAAAGCAGTGGTCAGTCTGAATCTGTTAGCATCGTCAAAGAAAGCAGTGGTCAGTCTGAATCTGTTAGCATCGTCAAAGAAAGCAGTGGTCAGTCTGAATCTGTTAGCATCGTCAAAGAAAGCAATGGTCAGTCTGAGAATGTTAACATCGTCAAAGAAATCAATGGTCAGTCTGAATCTGTTAGCATCGTCAAAGAAAGCAGTGGTCAGTCTGATAATATTAGCATCGTCAAAGAAAGCAATGGTCAGTCTGAGAATGTTAACATCGTCAAAGAAATCAATGGTCAGTCTGAATCTGTTAGCATCTTCAAAGAACGTGTCCTTGAAGTAACTTAGTTATGGCCACAAATATTTCATTTCAATATTAAATTATTCATTAATTTCGAAACTCACAATATGCAATCTTGTTTTAACTTGCTCCTGTCCGTTTTTTAACGACTTATTTTTAACATCATATAAATGTTCGGTCTGTCGTTGATTTCTACAAATATAGTAGACTGCAATAGAATAGAATACAATCAAAAATATTTCAACAAATAAATTCGATTTGGCAGCTCTTAAATACTTGTAAAACTGGTCATTTGTTGTTGTTGGCTAGTGGGCGGTGTAACACCTACTATTGTATGTAGCAGGCGATCGATTCTACGCTTTGTAACGAGCTTGTCAGTTGGCATTTTGGTGAGACTAAATCTTATTCCTCTTTTGTCGTCACTGTGGCCTAGTGTCATAGTCTTCTGTGTTTGTCTTACGCTTTTCGAATGGGTTGTCTTCTGTGTTTGTCTTACGCTTTTCGAATGGGTTGTCTTCTGTGTTTGTCTTACGCTTTTCGAATGGGTTGTCTTCTGTGTTTGTCTTACGCTTTTCGAATGGGTTGTCTTCTGTGTTTGTCTTACGCTTTTCGAATGGGTTGTCTTCTGTGTTTGTCTTACGCTTTTCGAATGGGTTGTCTTCTGTGTTTGTCTTACGCTTTTCGGATGGGTTGTCTTCTGTGTTTGTCTTACGCTTTTCGAATGGGTTGTCTTCTGTGTTTGTCTTACGCTTTTCGGATGGGTTGTCTTCTGTGTTTGTCTTACGCTTTTCGAATGGGTTGTCTTCTGTGTTTGTCTTACGCTTTTCGAATGGGTTGTCTTCTGTGTTTGTCTTAGGCTTTTCGAATGGGTTGTCTTCTGTGTTTGTCTTACGCTTTTCGGATGGGTTGTCTTCTGTGTTTGTCTTACGCTTTTCGAATGGGTTGTCTTCTGTGTTTGTCTTACGCTTTTCGAATGGGTTGTCTTCTGTGTTTGTCTTACGCTTTTCGAATGGGTTGAGTAATGGGTGTATACATTTTTTATCATGATAAAGACATTCCCCTTATCCATCTTTCTTTCACCCTGATGTTCTGCCGCGGCCATCGTAACTAATGGCCTCAGCGCGGACGGCAATATTGCCATGTGACGTCATAGGCTGAGGCGGTGTATTCTCACAGACTAACTTTTGTCTGTTACTATTGGGAAGCGCCGATCTAGACAATACATCTTTGCAGATGTTAGAAACTTGTTGTTGGATGCATGTGTGTATTACAGAAGATGTTTTCTGATGAGTAGCTATAGTTGTTGCTCTCACATACTATTTTAGTTTAATTTTATACAGAATACTTAGAGTAATTTATATATGATAACTATTGTACTTACATCAGCTTATGGTAGTCTCTCATCAGTTATCCATGAATAAGTAAGCTACATTTTTGCACATTACCACATCTTGATTAGCACATAAACTAACATCACTAGCAGTAATCCACGAATTAGTCAGTCACAAGTTTGCACATCACCACAGCTTGATTAGCACATAAACTAAACAGTATTACACAAATATATTTATCTACTACTGAATTTTGCTACTTTCCTTTTTGTGAAGAAGCAGCTTGCTGAACATTGCATTGATCATTTCTTATTTTTCTATAATTGTTGAGGAAAATGTTAGCAAATGTTGGAACCGTGGACAATAAAGTTTTTCTTTTTTGAGCTCCGCAGACACATGCAGTACTGTCTAATGAAAATTTTAAGTAGCTGGCAGTTACAATTTGTATGACAATCTCCTTCTGGTTTGTCGTGGCCAAGAACTTATTTTCATGTTCAGATTATATCAGCTTTTGAACAACTAGATATGATATGAAGCACAGAACAGTGAGGTCTTGTGATGGGTACTTCAGTCCACCCCTATCTATTAAATGTGTGTAGTCTAACCAGGACAGATCAGGTTCAATTTCTGCTTTAAGCCCTTAGCTTGCTGAATAAGTAGGCAACATGAAGGGCTCTTTAATCTTCTACACAGTCTGTAGGCAGCAAATCCACTGATGTAGACAAGTACATCCACAGTTCCGTCAGGCACTATGATTTCAGAATTTTCTACATTCACTTCAAACTATGGGTCTCCTTGCTTGGCAGCACTTGTCTCCATCTCATTATCTGTGCTGAACACTGCTAATAAGTCACGAATTGGAATATCACCACATCTCGTGGAGCACATACACAAAACAGAATAAATGCTTAGTGTCTTTTCAGTTTCCAAAATTTGCTGCACAGAAACAAGGTAGTTTGTTCCTGAAAGTTGCCTGTACTCACTGAATCTGGCCTCAAGATTGTCAGTTTGTAGTTTTCCTAACAAGATGTACTCTATGTTCATGATGTTTGTGAATGCATATTTAGTTAAATCTATCATTGCCTTCAATGTGTGAATCAAAGCATGGAATGTTTCCCTGGTGAGCTTCCCCTTCTCTTACTGGTAGATTATGCCATGCTTCCACCCATTTACATCTTCTGTCTTTCTTTCTTTCTTTCTTTTGTCCTTCTCTGCTTTTTTGCCGCTAGGCGTAGCAGGTTTAACTGATGATCGGTTTCCGAGATAATGCACGCTCGGTCGCTTGATATGGTGTGGTATTGTGGAGTTTTAAGATGTCTGTAACTCCATCAACCCATCTTTTTCTTGTCTGCCCTTTCCTCTTGATGATTCCATTTGCAGGTTGTACGCTCTTGCAACTGGTGTATTCGGGTTCATTCTGACCAAGTGGCCAAACCATTTGAGTCTCTGTTTTTCAATAAATCTAATAGCAGGTGTTGTTCCGACTGTTCTTCTAATCTTATATGGTCTCTTCTTGTTTTATTTACTGCTTTCCTCAGGAATAAGACAAGAGATTCTCAACATGAGACCATCTCTCAATTTTTCCACTACTTGACAGCCAGCTAAAGGAACTTTTTTCTATGGAAACTCCCTTCAGGTGAACAGTAAAGGACATGTCCTGGTCTATTTTAATACTGAGTCCTATAGCTGGTGCTTCCATGGTTTCAACAATTACAGTGTACAATAGAACATATACCTTGTCTTTACATATCTGTAGAAACTTTGCATTTAAATTCTCTTGTAACCTTGCTTCATAACTGTCCTGAAAAACTTTAAAATCACTGATCAGATCTGACGCCAGCCAATCTTCAACATTTTTATTATACCTTTCTTGTGCTGCTGTAGCTCGTGCTTGTGGATTCTTACGAAGAACGACAGGCGCTTTTGACATATAAGATGGAAGGTTAAGAAACACAGTGGGAACAGCATCAAGTTTTAAAACTACACAACACCTGTCAATAATGTGTTCTACATCATTTGCATCTGTATATTTATCTGAACGTACTAAATCTTCTTCTCTAAAATGTTTGATACAAACAACACTATGTTTCGTGGGAAGCCAATCTTGACCTGGAATATTTTTGATCCATTTGTCCCGAATTTCCTGACGATTTTCATTTGGAACCTTGAATGCTTTAACATAATCTCCCTCATAATTAGATATACAATTTGGTACACAACACTTTCTAGGCATCGTTATTTTGTTGTTAAGGAAGATAGTTATTAAATTATAACTATTTAATTATAATAATACAATAATTAACAGACTAACTAATCCAATAGTAGTAATACAGGAGAATAATAATCCTTTTGAAAATTATCGAAAACTCTGCCTCCCTTTCCGCCATTAAAAAGGAGCGAATTGGCCAGTTCACATATAGTTGGCCGTGGTTCTGCTGTGGAAGCTTTATAGACAGTGGAGTTGTGGAAGGTTTATAGACAATGATGTTCTGCTGTGGAAGGTTTATAGACAATGATGTTCTGCTGTGGAAGGTTTATAGACAATGATGTTCTGATGTGGAAGGTTTATAGACAACGATGTTCTGATGTGGAAGGTTTATAGACAATGATGTTCTGATGTGGAAGGTTTATAGACAACGTTGTTCTGCTGTGGAAGGTTTATAGACAACGATGTTCTGCTGTGGAAGGTTTATAGACAATGATGTTCTGCTGTGGAAGGTTTATAGACAACGATGTTCTGACGTGGAAGGTTTATAGACAACGATGTTCTGATGTGGAAGGTTTATAGACAATGATGTTCTGATGTGGAAGGTTTATAGACAATGATGTTCTGCTGTGGAAGGTTTATAGACAATGATGTTCTGCTGTGGAAGGTTTATAGACAATGATGTTCTGCTGTGGAAGGTTTATAGACAACGATGTTCTGCTGTGGAAGGTTTATAGACAATGATGTTCTGCTGTGGAAGGTTTATAGACAATGATGTTCTGCTGTGGAAGGTTTATAGACAATGATGTTCTGATGTGGAAGGTTTATAGACAACGATGTTCTGATGTGGAAGGTTTATAGACAGTGGAGTCGTAGACGGTTTATAGACGAGTAACAGTATTACGATCCAGTCATCAACATTAAACACCAGCGTCTCCAGTCAACAGACAACTTTGCTTATCTTGGCAGCCTCCTATCCAGATCGGCAAACATAGATTCTGAGGTCCACAATAGGATATCCAAAGCCAGTGCTGCGTTCGGAAGGTTACGTGTCACTGTGTGGGAACGGAAGGGATAAGCATAGTCACAAAGCTGAAAGTTTACCAGGCCATAGTGCTAACCACGCTGCTGTACGCAAGCGAGACATGGACAGTATATAGCAGACACGGAAGAAAATTAAACCATTTCCACACAAGCTGTCTACGCAGAATACTAAAAATAAACTGGCAGGACAAAATTCCAGACAGCGAAGTCCTCACAAGAGCAAAGATCCCAAGCGTCAACACCCTGTTGCAGAAGGCCCAACTGAGATGGGTCGGTCACGTTGCTCGAATGCCTGATAAACGCATCCCAAAACAGTTGATGTATGGCGAGCTTGAAGGGGCAGACGTTTAGCTGGTGGACAGAAAAACGCTTTAAAGACACTCTTAAAGTGTCTCTGAAATGCTTCGATATAGACACTACGTGCTGGGAATCCTTGCGCAAGATCGCCAAATGTGACGATGTAACAACAAAAGAGGAACCCGAATAGCTGAGAATCATCGTATTGTTGAGTCACAGAGAAAACGAGCAGCGCGAAAAGACAGAGCACACAACACGCACATGTCTAACCTTGATCATGTATGCCCCACCTGTGGTCGGGGATTCTGTTCTAGGATTGACTCTACAGTCACCTCCGCCCACACCAGAGAGGTGCAACAGTACACGTCTGAGATTGTTGTCATCATCGCTTGCGATGGACGGCTATTAATAGACGATGATGTTCTGCTGTGGAAGGTTTATAGACAGTGGAGTCGTGGAAGGTTTATAGACAGTGGAGTCTGGCCGCATTCTTACTAGGTGGTCAAACCATTTCATTGTGTTCTTCTAAAAGGATCTGAAGCCAAATAAATGACGTCATTGCACCAGGTTTTACCCCGACTCTATCCCTCTTCCGGAGAAATGACACGTCACTTGCCGAGAGTATTGCACAAAGCACAAGCTCGGTATCTCCGACAACAATCCTAGAGATCTCGGGAAAATATGCACTCGTGAACAGAACGGCGTGTTCAGAACTCGAACTTATGACCTTCGAAACGCAATTGAAAATCTTAACCACTTAACCAGTTAACCAGTTAACCACTTAACCAGTTAACCACTTAACCCTAACCACTTAACCACTTAACCAGTTAACCATTAACCACTTAACCACTTAACCACTTAACCGTTAACCACTTAACCAGTTAACCACTTAACCACTTAACACTTAACCACTTAAACACTTAACCAGTTAACCACTTAACCACTTAACCAGTTAACCACTTAACCCTTAACCATTAACCAGTTAACCACTTAACCACTTAACCACTTAACCACTTAACCACTTAACCACTTAACCAGTTAACCACTTAATCAACAGTTAACCACTTCAACCAGTTAACCACTTAACCACTTAACCATCCCTTAACCAGTTAACCACTTAACCACTTAACCAGTTAACCACTTAACCACTTAACCACTTAACCAGTTAACCACTTAACCAGTTAACCACTTAACCACTTAACCACTTAACCAGTTAACCACTTAACCACTTAACCAGTTAACCATTACCCTAACCACTTAACCAGTTAACCAAACACCAGTTAACCACTTAACCATTAACCAGTTAAACCTCTAACCAAACCAGTTAACCACTTAACCAGTTAACCCTACCTTAACCACTTAACCACTTAACATTAACCATTAACCAGTTAACCACTTAACCACTTACTAACCAGTTAACCACTTAACCACTTAACCAGTTAACCACTTAACCACTTAACCAGTTAACCACTTAACCACTTAACCAGTTAACCACTTAACCAGTTAACCACTACCACTTAACCAGTTAACCACTTAACCACTTAACCACTTAACCATTAACCAGTTAACCACTTAACCACTTAACCACTTAACCACTTAACCAGTTAACCACTTAACCACTTAACCAGTTAACCACTTAACCACTTAACCAGTTAACCACTTAACCAGTTAACCACTTAACCACTTAACCAGTTAACCACTTAACCACTTAACCAGTTAACCACTTAACCAACAGTTAACCATTAACCACTTAACCACTTAACCACTTAACCACTTAACCATTAACCACTTAACCATTAACCACTTAACCATTAACCACTTAACCATTAACCACTTAACCATTAACCACTTAACCATTAACCACTTAACCACTTAACCATTAACCACTTAACCACTTAACCATTAACCACTTAACCACTTAACCAGTTAACCACTTAACCACTTAACCACTTAACCACTTAACCAGTTAACCACTTAACCACTTAACCAGTTAACCACTTAACCACTTAACCATTAACCACCACTTAACCATCTTAACCACTTAACCACTTAACCACTTAACCACTTAACCACTTAACCACTTAACCACTTAACCAGTTAACCACTTAACCACTTAACCAGTTAACCACTTAACCACTTAACCACTTAACCACTTAACCAGTTAACCACTTAACCACTTAACCATTAACCATTAACCAGCTTAACCACTTAACCACTTAACCAGTTAACCACTTAACCACTTAACCACTTAACCACTTAACCACTTAACCACTTAACCACTTAACCACTTAACCAGTTAACCACTTAACCACTTAACCAGTTAACCACTTAACCAGTTAACCACTTAACCACTTAACCAGTTAACCACTTAACCACTTAACCACTTAACCACTTAACCAGTTAACCACTTAACCACTTAACCACTTAACCACTTAACCATAACCACTTAACCACTTAACCACTTAACCAGTTAACCACTTAACCACTTAACCAGTTAACCACTTAACCATTAACCACTTAACCAGTTAACCACTTAACCATTAACCAGTTAACCACTTAACCAGTTAACCACTTAACCAGTTAACCATTAACACTTAACCAGTTAACCATTAACCACTTAACCAGTTAACCACTTAACCACTTAACCACTTAACCACTTAACCAGTTAACCACTTAACCACTTAACCATTTAACCACTTAACCACTTAACCAGTTAACCACTTAACCAGTTAACCACTTAACCACTAACCACTTAACCACTTAACCACTTAACCACTTAACCACTTAACCACTTAACCATTAACCACTTAACCACTTAACCACTTAACCAGTTAACCACTTAACCACTTAACCACTTAACCAGTTAACCAGTTAACCAGTTAACCACTTAACCAGTTAACCACTTAACCACTTAACCACTTAACCATAACCAGTTAACCACTTAACCACTTAACCAGTTAACCACTTAACCACTTAACCAGTTAACCACTTAACCATTAACCACTTAACCATTAACCAGTAACCACTTAACCACTTAACCACTTAACCACTTAACCAGTTAACCACTTAACCACTTAACCATTTAACCACTTAACCACTTAACCATAACACTTAACCATTAACCACTTAACCAGTTAACCACGTTAACCACTTCAGTTAACCACTTAACCAGTTAACCAGTTAACCACTTAACCACTTAACCAGTTAACCACTTAACCAGTTAACCAGTTAACAGTAACCATTAACCAGTTAACCTTAACCACTTAACCACTTAACCAGTTAACAGTTAACCACTTAACCACTTAACCAGTAACACTTAACAGTTAACCTTAACCATAACACTTAACACTTACACTTAACCACTTAACCACTTAACACACAGTTAACACTAACCATTAACTTAACCAGTAAGATAACCACTAACCTAGTTAACTCACTAACACTTAACCACTTACACAGAGACCCTAAGATCAGGAATCTTTGAAAATATCGATCGATCCATACTAAAGTTCTTTGTAGGGAGACACCTTGAATCTTGGCACGGAAACTGGTATACTGTTTGAAACACAATATAATATGCTATAGATGAGAGATAAGTTTGATAACATAATGATAATTGCTATAGATGAGAGTATAATGTTTGATAACATAATGATAATAATGCTATAGATGAGAGTATAATGTTTGATAACATAATGATAATAATGCTATAGATGAGAGTGTACTGTTTGATAACACAATGATAATAATGCTATAGATGAGAGTGTACTTTGTTATTGCAACCTTAATTGAAACACAAGTAGGAAGAAACAAGACAGCTGAATTATCTTCATATTGTGGAGACAATCCGCCCCTGTGTTGGTAGGGCTCACATAGGAAGCAAAGAAAAGTAGCACAGTGACCTACATCATCATTGGTCTCTTTGTCTCAGGAGACAATAGGTCTTGCGTCACGTAGTTTGTTCTGTGCTGTCTCGGGAGACAATAGGTCTTGCGTCACGTAGTTTGTTCTGTGCTGTCTCGGGAGACAATAGGTCTTGCGTCACGTAGTTTGTTCTGTGCTGTCTCGGGAGACAATAGGTCTTGCGTCACGTAGTTTGTTCTGTGCTGTCTCAGGAGACAATAGGTCTTGCGTCACGTAGTTTGTTCTGTGCTGTCTCAGGAGACAATAGGTCTTGCGTCACGTAGTTTGTTCTGTGCTGTCTCAGGAGACAATAGGTCTTGCGTCACGTAGTTTGTTCTGTGCTGTCTCGGGAGACAATAGGTCTTGCGTCACGTAGTTTGTTCTGTGCTGTCTCAAGAGACAATAGGTCTTGCGTCACGTAGTTTGTTCTGTGCTGTCTCAAGAGACAATAGGTCTTGCGTCACGTAGTTTGTTCTGTGCTGTCTCAGGAGACAATAGGTCTTGCGTCACGTAGTTTGTTCTGTGCTGTCTCAAGAGACAATAGGTCTTGCGTCACCTAGTTTGTTCTGTGCTGTCTCAGGAGACAATAGGTCTTGCGTCACCTAGTTTGTTCTGTGCTGTCTCAAGAGACAATAGGTCTTGCGTCACGTAGTTTGTTCTGTGCTGAATCACAACGTATCTTGTGGCTGTAAGGGCCTATTCTTGAGGGGAAATCCTTGTCAAAGTTGCTGCAGGTAAAACTGGAGACTGGAGCTGATACATAGGATGTTCTCTCTGCGCTCTCTTTGCCTCCACATGTGATGGTATTTTCTTTTTTCTTTTTGAGCCATCCTCACTGCCGCTCGCCATGCTTGCCTGTCTTTGGCCAGCCGCTCCCAATGTCCTTTGTTTATGCCGCATGACGTTAGATCACGCTTGGATGTGTCAATGTTGCGTAATTATGGGCACCCATGCTGTCTAGTACCAGTTGCGAATTGACCATATAGAATGTTCTTAACTGTTGTCCTCCGTGCTGGTTTGGTCAACAAAGTCGACCACGAAGTGACCTCTCCGTGACGCATGTCTGGACATTTTTTATGGAGTAGCCGAGTTGCAGCGACAAGACATGTCATAAGAGGCGACTTTCTGCACTAGAGATACTCCCATTGTAAAGATGAGATATATGTTTGTCCTTCTGTCACTACGCAATCCAAAATGCAATCGCCCAAACCAAAGTATATATGAGAGATACTGTGGATAAGAAACATTCAGTATATATATATATGGAACTGCAGTAAAACTATTTGATTGGCAAAACACGTAATTACAAAGTACTGTAGTTTTACAAATTACAAAAACAATGACAAAATACAGCAACGTTTCGACCAACAAGGCCTTTATCAAGCAAACGAACAAACAGGAGTGACAAATTAAAATGAAACACAAATGGACGACCAAATACAAACGTATCTAAGGAAAATCTGGAATAAAAACGAATAACGAAATAAATGTAACACAAAAACACACATAAAAACTAGAAATAGAAAGGAAAAGAAACAATGAAACATCTAGTAAATATATAACTTGAATACATGCAACATATACCCATATAGATTACAAAGCATGGGAAGGGAAAGTACTAAGAAGCATAAGAATGTAATACGTTGAGCCGCGTGGTCGCAAGGTACCATACAAAGAAATCAACCGATTCTCCAGAACAAATCGACTGCGATCATCCGAGGAACATGATCGGATGGCTGTGACCTGGACATCGTGAGCACCTAAATGGCCAGTATCATTGAAATGGGTGGCTACAGGGGTCACAGAGCATTGGCGTATGTCGCGTAAGTGTTGGGCGAATCGGTCACTGAGCCTCTTGCCTGTCTCGCCGATATAAGCCTTGTCACACTGCTTACAGATAATGGCATAGATAAGATTACGGGACTCGCATGTGAACCCATCGTCAATAAGAAACGTGCCTAAAGGAAAAGATACAGTACGCGTCTGTATCACATAAGCACACGTGTTGCAACGCCGACGGCCACACTGGACAGTGCCAAAATGAGTCGGGATATTGGACTTAAGGCGACTGTGTACCAACATATCCTTAAGACTTCTGTCCCGTCTGTAAGACACCAAAGGATAGTTGGGGAAGACAGAACGGGTCTCAGGATCTGATCTAAGGAGAGACATAAGGATAAGAAACATCCACTGCACAAAACCATTAATGACGTTACGAGCACGAGAATCAAGCGTGACATGTCGTGGATGTGAGCGTTTGTACTTAGTGGACCAGGGCAAAAGTCACGTTTTTACAAGCGCTTTCACGTTTTGATAACCAAACGTCACTTAGCGTGGCGGAATGTAAAAATGCGTCCACTTCAAACGTCACTTAGCGTGGCGGAATGTAAAAATGTGTCCACTTCAAACGCCACTTAGCGTGGCGGAATGTAAAAATGTGTCCACTTCAAACGCCACTTAGCGTGACGCTTGGTCCACTAAGAGTTAAGCGATAGTCAGCTCGATCACAACCCAAACGTACTTGGTTCAAACTCCGTGGCATGCAGTATGGAAGAAAATTTGTTTCCGTTTGATGTTTACGAAAAGGTAAAATTAGACCTCACCGTTCAAAAGGCAATGGCAACGTATTGAACGTGTAAGTGGTGCCTAGAAAATAAATCAGCGACTCGTTTACTATTGTTGGTGGCTACGTCCTATAAAGGATATACCAGGATTTTCATTTTTTCACGTCGTGGATAGCTCAGGGCGAGAGAACAATTGGCCAGGTGACTCTACCAAGAGGAGAAGAATGCATTCCAATAGATCAGCGTTTCCCAAAGTGGGTGGTACGCTTCTCTCCCCCTCTCCAGTGGGCACTGAAGCGTTCTAGGGGGCGATAGTGGGTTCAGAAGAATTTTGTTCATGGGATTACGGGTCGGTGGCTCTTAAAGAAGAAATTAATAATAAATATTTTAAAATAAATTACTTTCATGATTTTGCAATTGAATAATCATTTAAAATTTGAATTCTGCATTTTAATTCATCTTATTCTCGTCTTACACGATCCATTTTTTCATCAATTTTCTATTTCATGTAAATAATCATTTGAAAATTGACCATGTATGACAGAAATATATATCAATTATCTATGTCAAAGAGAAAACAGAGCATGTATGTATGTGTGGGGGTGGGGGGGGGCGTTGGCAAACTGTTATAATGTGGAGAGGGGTGGGGGCGTTATAAAGTTTATGTTGTGCAAAGTGGGCGGTGTGTCAAAAAAGTTTGGGAATCTATGCAATAGATGTTAGCAGGACCAACTACCTCAACGTTATCATTACTTTTGGAAGAGAATGTAGAGATTGGGGTAACATAAAAGCTGATCTCGCAATTAAACAGTTGATAGAAGAGAATGTAGAGATTGGAGCAACATGAAGGCGGAACTAGCAATTCAACAGTTGATAGAAGAGATTGTAGAGATTGGAGCAACATGAAGGTGGAACTAGCAATTCAACAGCTGATAGAAGGGAATGTAAGGCATGATGATGTTGTTTAAACCGATGGGTCTGTGCAGCGTAGTGAAGAGTCAGGCTGGTGTTTCGTCCAGCTTTTGTCCGTTTAGCCAGATATTGGTGTGCTCGTGGTTGTTGCTCCTATTCACCAGTATCTGACTTTTTCTGTGTTAATTTCCATTCCATATTTTCTGCTCACTGTCTCTAATTTTGAGGTGAGTTCTTGTAATTCTTCTTCAGTGCCTGCCATAAGGCCAATATCGTCAGCAAATCGCAGATCACAAAGAGGTCGGCCACCGATGGTTATTGATGTTTGATGGTCTTGCAGTGTCTCCTGCATAATGTGTTCTAGGCGTGACTTTTATCAAAGGAGACTAGGTTAAGAAACAAGGCAATTTAGCAAGGATACTTTTACCGTTCACAGATAACCTCTTTCCAGAGAGCTTCAAATGTCCATATCAAGTGATAGTAGGTGTGTGACTGATTGTCGTTTTTCACCAACTTTTTCTTACCATGTTTTCAAGTAGGTTCTTTCTTGATAACCGCTATTTTTAGCAGTGTATTTTTTAAAATTGATTTTTGTTGTAATTCTTTCATTGTATAAGAAGTTGATTAATTTGTCAGTTAATTGATTTGTTAATTAATTAGTTGTTCCGTTTGTTTGTTTATTTGACGATTGGTTGACATTAGAGTTACATTTATTTGATAGTTATTTTTGATGAGCTTCGTATTTCTTTTCTATTTGCTTAGCAAGTTATTTGGTTGTATGGTTAGTGTTAGGTTTAGTCAGAATTGGACAGTACTATCACTAACGGACGAGGAAGTTCTCTGTACTGCTCAGTGGTACAGAAGTCAAGGTAGGGTTCACTGCGATCATTACACGCAGCAGATTGTCTGCAGGTCATGCCAAGTTTTACTATACTGTAGGCATGTTTCTAAATGTTGTTTGCTGCTTGTGTTTTTCTTTCATTCTTTGTGATCTGTCTGATTTGTGTGGAGAACGCGTGTATGTTTCGTTCCCGTTATTCCCATACGGCATGTAGAACAGTCGCACCCGTACTTCGACCTAATCACGTTCTGAGTCACAACGCCTTTACGATGGATGTCATTCGTTACAAAGCTTCACATTTTGGTTTTCTGTTCTTAAGTCTAGTGCAGCATGTCCCAAAGTGCAGGGTACCGCCTCCCTCCAGTGGGCGCTGAAGCGTTCTAAGGGGGCGATTGTGGGTTTAAAAGAATTTGGGGGATGTTCAGGCGATTAGGGTTCGGTGGCTCCTTAAAGAAGAAATTAATAATAAATATTTTAAAATAAATTATTTTCATGATTTTGCGATTGTACTTTTTTTGCATTTATTTCGTTATTCGCTTTTAGTCACAAGATTTTCATTTTAGGGCTGCTAGAAATGTATTGTCCGATTCTATATGTTCTATCCTGTGCGAGAAGTGAATTTTTCCCTTCTGCTGTATCCTTTGCTTGATAAAGGCCTTTTGGTCGAAACGTTGCTGTGTATTGTTAATGTTTTTGTAAAACTACAGTACTTTGTTTTTACGTGTTTCGCCATTGCTACATAGTTTGACTACAGTCTTCCCTTATATCGATAATTTAATACAAAGTATGTGCACAAAAATGACAAGACTTTCCAATTGAGACAATGTGTATATTGTAGAGCAGTGGTTCTTCTTCTTCTTCTCCTTCTGCGATCACTGTCAATTCAGGCAGAAGTCATAGCGCCTGGTATTGCGCTTCTGACTGATTTTTGCGTGAGGCCTGCTTACCATTTTACTGGTGTCTCTCGCCATGCGGTCAACCTTCGCCGTCTTCAGAGGTAAAGTTTAGCGGAGCGTGGTTTCTATCCACGGACTTCTGGATTATGGCCCCAGAACGCTTCCATTGCGCCACTCTGCTCATATAGTAGTGGTTCTCAACCGTAACCATCTGAAGCCCACCCATATGAGGATGAAGCAAAACTCCTACCCCCACTAGTTGTACCACTTTCCGCCGCTGATTTAACTGTAAATTCCAAATAGTAACAAACAAACAAAAAACTGTTCCACACTCGGAGCTGTATAACAGAACTGTCCCCTAAACACAATAACATTCTCCTGTCTTGTGTTATTCACATGTGCCGTGAAGTGTCGTGGGGAGTTTCAGTTTTCTAGCATCTGTCAAGTGTGTCGCATCTGTAGTTGTTAAGTTTTAATGTAGCAGGATATACGTGATATTATCTATCTATCTATCGGGTTCTTGGTCTTTCTCGGGCTCTGCGTCCAGATTTCCGGTTTGTTATATGTGCAAGATGGTAGTAGATCTGGTTTCATTCTCATTAGGTGACTGAACCATTTTATTTATTATCTTCTAATATGTTGGATGCATGGTGTGATTCCAACGACATTTCTAATATTCTCATTTCTCAATCTATCCCGTCTTGTAACATTGACAGCTTTTCTCAAACAGTTCATTTCACATGTTGTGATCTCACTTGTTGCGATCTTTCTCTCTTGGATTTTAGTTTTATTTCACATGTTGCGATCTTTCTCTCTTGGGTTTTAGTTAGTGGCCATGTTTGACAATAACATTGGCAGTGAGAAATGTAAATATTATTTTTTAAACTAATTTTTGACACGAAATTTGAGAAAAATGTCAGCCTATCAAGATCAACAATGTTCTTGGTTATGTTTTTTAAAGCAACATTGAACTTACAGTTTGAATTTTAAAATATAACATGTATTTGAACCGGAAGAAAAAGTTAGTATATAAATTTAGTATGAAAATTTTGTATAAAAAATTTGTATAAAAATTTGTATAAAAATTTAGTATAAAAACTTAGTATACCTCACCGATCAGAAAGCAATGGTAAACTACTGAACGTATAAGTGGTGCCTAGAAAATCAACGACTAGTTTACTGTGGTTGATGGCTACGTCCTTTGGGATGGGATATGCCACGATTTTCATTTTCATAAAAATTTAGTATAAAAATTCGTATTAAAAAGTGATAGTAAATATCACTAGTAAATGAAAATAGTAAAAATATAGATAGAATAAAAAATAGTATGTAACTTAAGCGGTAGTGAGCTCGATCACAACCCAAGCGTACATGGTTCAAACTCCACAGCGGGCAAGTTTAGAAGCAAAAACACCCTGATATGACTAAAAAATGACACCTGTCTTAGGTTGAAAGGGCATGCCTCAGCTATATAGAGGCTTAATCCCCTACCACACAAAATAGAAGCAAATTAGTTCCCTTGGATTTTTACGAACTGTAAAAAAAGATTTCACTGTTCAGAAAGCAATGGCAAACTACTGAACGTATAAGTGATGCCTAGAAAGTCGAATGGGTCAGAAACATGGAGAACGACTAAAACAATAGCGCATAAATTGCAAACATTCATCAACTGGTGTCTGCGTAGAATAGAGGGGAAAAAGATGGTATGATAGGCTCACAAATGAGGAACTTATGGAAAGAACAAGACAGATTCCAGTGAACGAACAGGTTTAAAAAAGACGCTGGCGCTGGATAGCACACATTGCGAAAACCGGATAGAAATATAACTAGAAGGGTCCTTGCCTGGAACCCGCAGGGACAGCGAAAGAAGGGAGGCCGAGAAATACATGGAGACGAGATTTGGAGCCGGAGATCAACAATATAAAAAGAGCTGGAGGGAGCTGCAGGAGATAGCTAGAGATAGGAAGACTTGGCATGAGTTGGTTGAGGGCCTATGCCCCAATCTGGGGTAAAAAGAGGGAGAGAGAGAGAGAGAGAGAAAGTCGAAGATTTCGTTTACTGTTGGTGGCTACGGCATGTAAAAGGATATGCCACGATTTTCATAAAAATTTATTAAAACACAGAATTCACTAAATTTTTATAAAGTTTCACGCCTCCCCTGATACTGCCTCACGCTTTCTTTGAGGAATCTCGCCTCTTAATTTGAAAACCACTGCTGCGGGGGAATGGACTCTAGTTACTTGATGCTGGTAGTATGAAAGTAATGAACTTTATATATTTTCTTATAATGTTAATTGGAAAAATATGTTTACGTTCTTTTGGATTTTTTCTGACTTTTCTTACTAGTATTACCTGGCTTTAAATCTAAATTTTAATCTGGCAACTCTAATACTGTCCATAAAAAATGTGATTCCTTTCGTTTTGTAGTGCTGTGTTTCTCCAGCCAGTTACCAGAGGACATTTATGTAGTCGTCTTGTGTTATTTAAAACCATAAAAACACATCATATAGGGTTAAGTTCAAGTTCATATAACTATAAGAGTCGATTTTGTAAACGCTAGCTAACTTAATCCAATGCGTTGCTAAAGCAGATGTGGTCGACCGCAAAAAGGCGGACAGAAATACGATCAACCAGTAATTGTAACAAATGCCAATGTTTAACACCAACCTCCTTACACTGCTTACTTTACATAAACAAAGTACGAAGCAGTAGTGTGTCGCGTTACCCTAGTTACGTGGGAAAACAAAACAAGATGAGACATACTGTTGTTCATACTCATTTTGATTGCAAGTACTGATGTAGTACATCAAACAAAGAATGATTGATTGATTGAAAGGACTGATAATTGCAATACGGGAAATACCTGTGATATTCGATCTCTTACTTATACCATAAGATCTCAAAAGCAATGGAAGAATCCGTAGCGCCGGCGAGGACCCGAAGTAGTTTTAAAGATGGTGAAAATGTGCAGGTGTGCGTGTTTGTGAGTGTATGAGTGTGGGTGATAGCGCGACAGGAAATGCACATGAATATAAGCCTTATCCATAAGTACAAATGTCCGGTCAACCACTAGTGACAACTGTTATAAGAAAGAGAACATGAAGTTATGTTGGACACACATTGAGAAGAAATGATCAAAGAATATCAACCCATGCATTGAAGTGGGATGCAGAGGGTTCAAGAGAGAGAGAAAACGACCTAAGGAGACCCTGAAACGAACTTTGCTGAGAGAGGCAAGAACTATCGGTCTCTGTCCATGGAGGAGATTGGGCGAGTTGCCACGGAAAGAGCGGTATGGAGAAATTGCTTGCAGGCCCTATATAACGTATAACGGTACCAAAGGAATTATTATTATTATAAGTACAAACAAAGTGAACACTTGACAACCAAAATACATGTTCTTCCCTCATCAGTATACATCACCAACAACTACTTCCCTAACAATATACATCACCAACAACTACTTCCCTAACAATATACATCACCAACAACTACTTCCCTAACAATATACATCACCAACAACTACTTCTCTAACAATATACATCACACCAACAACTACTTCCCTAACAATATACATCACCAACAACTACTGTTCTAACAATATACATCACCAACAACTACTTCCCTAACAATATACATCACCAACAACTACTTCTCTAACAATATACATCACCAACAACTACTGCCCTAACAATATACATCACCAACAACTACTTCCCTAACAATATACATCACCAACAACTACTTCCCTAACAATATACATCACCAACAACTACTGTTCTAACAATATACATCACCAACAACTACTGTTCTAACAATATACATCACCAACAACTACTTCTCTAGCAATATACATCTCCAACAACTACTTCTCTAACAATATACATCACCAACAACTACTGCCCTAACAATATACATCTCCAACAACTACTTCCCTAACAATATACATCTCCAACAACTACTGTTCTAACAATATACATCACCAACAACTACTTCTCTAACAATATACATCACCAACAACTACTTCTCTAACAATATACATCATCAACAACTACTGTTCTAACAATATACATCACCAACAACTACTTCCCTAACAATATACATCACCAACAACTACTTCCCTAACAATATACATCACCAACAACTACTGCCCTAACAATATACATCTCCAACAACTACTGCCCTAGCAATAAAAGACTAGAACTGGAGAACATACAAACAGTTGGAGAAAAAAACTACCTAATTCTAGGCGACTTTAACAGTCACCTCCCCCAGCTGGGATATGCTACTATGGATTCAAGAGGAGATGAAGTAGAGGAATGGATGATGGAAAACCTACTCATACTCATAAACAAACCTGATTCAGAGCCAACTTTCTACTCAAGAGTATGGAGAACACAAAGCACACCAGATCTGGCAATAGCCACAGAAGACATCCAAAGACGTGCAGAAAGAGGAGTGATGAGACAGCAAGGAGGAAGTGACCACAAACCAATCACCATTACTATAGGAGAGCTCAAGCCACCAGAAAACAAAACAAAATTACATTCATATTTTTTTCCGGAGCACAATAGGCGTCGATGGCAATGAGAGAGCGAACAGGCTGGCTGGCTCTGCCACCATATCAGGGGCGTCAGCCATAGGATATATAAGACATTCTGAACGCCCTCATAAAGTATGTTAGCAAATAAGACTTGCATCTAATCTAATCCACGTCAACTGCTATAACTGCTAGTACTGCTAGAACTGCTAGAACTGCTAGATTGAAAGAGATGGAACTGAAGATTGAAGGGACCAGAAAAGAGTAGCGAAACGACGTATAAGTACTCTCATCATTCAACATAAAACTGGGTACGATTAGCCACTGGGCGATGTTGGGGATAGAGTGAAGGAGATCAGCGCACATATGGACGTGTCCGGAGTGCAATGAAATATATGGACGTGCCCGGAGTGCAATGAAATATTCCAAACTGAAACTGAACAACACAACAGTCAGCTGGGACAAAAGATACATGTTCACATGGATCAGAGACTTTCTGCACAGACGACGAGCAACAGTCATACTGGAAGAACACAGAAGTAAGCAGGTCAGACTAGAAGAAGAGGGTTCCGTAGGGAAGCGTAATATTCCTACACTATTCATCCTCTTTAGGGAGCTTTAGCTGGACAATTCTCCAATGGACAGTGGTTTTGAAAAAACCTGGACGTCCAAAAGAGACATGGAGAAGAACTGTGGAGAATTGAAAGATTGTGGCATAACGTGGAAAACAATTGGTAGAACGACGGCAGAACGACAGCAATACAAATCTCTTTGGAAGTATTATATGTGATGTTTATCAAGTCACTGTGCAGTGAAATTTACGCCCTGGCATACAAAGAATCCAGCAAAAACATCGAAGAAATAAATAAGGTCAGATAAAAGACAACACTTAGAAGGCCTAGCAAGAGAAGCGGAGGTAGCTGCAGCAAAAGGAAACCTTAGGGATCTTTACAACACCACTAGAAAGCTAGCAGGAAAAACAGTCCATCAAGTGGGTTGATCAAAAATAGTAGTGGGGAACTATCACTAATGTTAGAGACCAAATGGAAAGATGGATGGAATACTTCAAGGACTCCTGAACAGACCAGCACCTACAAACCCCCCAGATATCCACCTGCAGAAATTGACTTGAACATCATCCGCTAGAAACCATCCAAGGAGGAGATTGATTAGTAAAGCCATCAAACTTTTGAAAGATGGGAAAGCGGCCGGTCCAGATGGTATTCCAGCGGAGGCGGTTAAAGCCAATATAAACACATCTATTGAAATACTGCACAAATTATTTAGCAGAATCTGGGAGACTGAAGAAATACCAGCAAACTGGAGAGAATGATACCTGGTGAAGCTACCAAAGACTTTAGAAGTGCGAAAACTATAGGGGAATAATGCTGTTGTCAGTACCTGGGAAAATACTAAACAGAATCATCCTGTAGAGACTGAGAGATGCCATCGATATAAAACTAAGAGATGAACAGGTAGGCTACCGACCAAATCGATCCTGCACTGACCAGATAGCCACATTACACATAATAATAGAGCAAAGTATTTAATGTAAATCTTCACTTTATATTCGTGGATTATGAGAAGGCGTTTGACAGTATTGGTAGAGAAACCCTTTGGAAATTGATGAGGCATTATGGAATCCCACAAAAAATTATTAACCTAATAAAAGCAACATATACAGATATGAAATGTAGAGTTCTTCATGAAGGTAAACTAACAGACACTTTTGGAATAGAAACAGGAGTGCGACAGGGATCCTGTGTGAAATCCCACTTCAAGAGGTAGAATCATACACATATTTGGGCAGCAATGTAGACATAGAGGGTGGAACAGATAGAGATGTCAAAATAAGAATACAGAAGATAAGAGGAGCTTTCATTGCACTGGGAAACATATGGAGGTCTAAAGAAATCAAATCTAGAACCAAAACTTGGATATTTTACTCCAATGTTAAAGCAGTTCTACTGTATGGGTCAGAAACACGGAGAACGACTAAACTAATAACGCATAAATTGCAAACATTCATCAACTGATGTCTGCAGAATAGAGAGAATAAGATGGTATGATATGGTCACAAATGAGGAACTTATGGAGAGAATAAGACATATTCCAGTGAACGAACAGGTTAAAAAAAGACGATGGCGCTGGATAGAACACACTTTGCGAAAGCCTGAAGGGAATATAACAAGAAGGGTCCTTTTCTGGAACCTGCAAGGACAACGAGGGAAGTGGAGGCCGAGAAATACATGGAGACGAGATTTGGAGGCAGAGATCAGCAATATAAAGAAGAGCTGGAGAGAGCTGCAGGAGATAGCTAGAGATAGGAAGACTTGGCATGAATTGGTTGAGACATTTGCACTCATGATATTGGCTCACATGACAGTTGCATACATTACGCACGGACACATGACTGATGTACTCATAGCATCAGTCATGTACGCGCACATCCTGTATGCAACTGCCATGTGAGCCAATATCATGTGCGCAAATGTCACGGAACCGATTGAGGGTATATGTCCTAATCCGGGTTAAAAGGCAGAGAGAGAGAGAGAGAACGTCAGGAGAAATGTGGTTTTCAAAGACGTCTAAAAAATTGCAACGTAAATTGTTATTATTTATCTAGATATTATTGTTCTTGGCTGGCTTGCATTCGGTAAAAGTGGCTGTGAAAAGTGGCTGTGAAAACGACAAAGTTGTGTTTGATAATTTCAGCACATATTGTCGCATTACTTCTTCAGTATATTTGCCGCCATTACGAAAGACATGTCCCCCAAAGTACCATGTTTTCAATGTTTAATACCATTTCCTTTCAGCAATTAAATCGTGAATATAACAACGGCTTGTTGTTGTGTACTGTTGCACGCAGGATTATGGAACTCAGAATATCATGACGTAACTGTCCATCATTCGTGACGTAATTACTAAAATATTTTCAACATTCACTACACAGTGACTTTATAAACACTCTCACTACACAGTGACTATATAAACACTCTCAGTACACAGTGACTTTATAAACACTCTCACTACACAGTGACTATATAAACACTCTCAGTACACAGTGACTATATAAACACTCTCAGTACACAGTGACTTTATAAACACTCTCACTACACAGTGACTATATAAACACTCTCACTACACAGTGACTTTATAAACACTCTCACTACACAGTGACTATATAAACACTCTCAGTACACAGTGACTATATAAACACTCTCAGTACACAGTGACTTTATAAACACTCTCACTACACAGTGACTATATAAACACTCTCACTACACAGTGACTATATAAACACTCTCACTACACAGTGACTTTATAAACACTCTCACTACACAGTGACTTTATAAACACTCTCACTACACAGTGACTATATAAACACTCTCAGTACACAGTGACTATATAAACACTCTCACTACACAGTGACTTTATAAACACTCTCACTACACAGTGACTATATAAACACTCTCACTACACAGTGACTATATAAACACTCTCAGTACACAGTGACTATATAAACACTCTCACTACACAGTGACTATATAAACACTCTCACTACACAGTGACTATATAAACACTCTCACTACACAGTGACTATATAAACACTCTCACTACACAGTGACTATATAAACACTCTCACTACACAGTGACTTTATAAACACTCTCACTACACAGTGACTATATAAACACTCTCACTACACAGTGACTATATAAACACTCTCACTACACAGTGACTTTATAAACACTCTCACTACACAGTGACTATATAAACACTCTCACTACACAGTGACTATATAAACACTCTCACTACACAGTGACTTTATAAACACTCTCACTACACAGTGACTATATAAACACTCTCACTACACAGTGACTATATAAACACTCTCACTACACAGTGACTATATAAACACTCTCACTACACAGTGACTATATAAACACTCTCACTACACAGTGACTATATAAACACTCTCACTACACAGTGACTATATAAACACTCTCACTACACAGTGACTATATAAACACTCTCACTACACAGTGACTATATAAACACTCTCACTACACAGTGACTTTATAAACAGCCTCACTACACAGTGACTATAAACAGCCTCACTACACAGAGACTTTATAAACAGCGTGTAGCATCAAACGTGACAAGACGAGGATACAGAAGCAATTCTAATTCGTTTCTCTGGTGAGATACTACACATAATTACACAGATACCCCTCCCGTCCCATCCGCCACAAAAAATAAACATGTCTGTCATGATACATGCAGACGTCACTCAATACGGAATCAGATAAACACGTCTGTTTTCATATCCAGATGTCATTCTGCTAAACATATGCTCACATAATGACGTACATGTTACAGACTATAAATCTAGAATCTGGTGTTTTTTCTAATTCCACGTAGCAAACTACTAACTAAAAAATGTTATTTTCATTGTGCTCCTACCTGAAAAAATTGGTGTGGACACCCAAGATAACGGTATTAGCAACGTATTGTGTTGTCAAATATGGACATTGAACATGACAAGGCAATAGACATTCTTTTTTTTTAAATCAACACCCCATACAGCAAAGCAAATCCTAATGACAACAAATAAAGATGTTTGGCTGAACAGATGGGCCATGGGAGACACAGGAAGAGAGGTGTACAGTCATATGGCCAGCCCTAACCTTAATGACAACAACAACCACCTTACAAGAAGAGATCAGAGCACCATTTTTAGACTCTGAACCCAACACATAACACTTAATAATCACTTGAACAGAATTCAACCACAACACACTCCAGAGTACGAGCTGTGTGCACATCATCATGAAACCGTTCGCCACCAACTCTTCAGATGCCGACATCAGGAAGATCATCCTTCCTCCAAGACCAGATAAATGAAACACATTATACAGAACACAATAACAACTTACAAATACGTGCAGATATCACTACATAGTATTGGACGGAAGGGAAAGAACGTCGTTGTAGCAATGAAGAAAAAGAACTATTTTTAAAATTACATCGGGAACCCTGACCGGTGCTACGAAGTGTGTGTACTGCTGCTGAGATCTTCTTGTGTTAAAAATATATCAGACTATAATAGATATGATTATCAGTGAATAGATATAACACTGGATATGATTATGAGAAAATCTGCAGTAGAGTAGAAGACAAACACTCGATATGATTATGAGAAAATCTACAGTAGACTGGAAGACAAAACCCTCATACAGAGAAAATCTACAGTAGACTGCTCTGTGCTACAGTAGACTGAATATAAAGGGACAAACACTGGATATGATTATGGAAAAGACCTCCTCAAAGACCTAAGCAGAACAGACTACGTACCGGACACTGCAGACTCAACAGACACTTGTATAGACTAGGAATAAGTTAAAAAGCCTTCTTTCAGTGTCAGAAGGCGGAACAGACACCGGAGCAAATCCTGCAAGACTGTCCTCTCCTGTGTGAGCTGAGTAGCAACATGTGGCCACACCAAATTGACCTAAAAACTAAGCTTTTGGGAAACCTGACAGACCTGAAGCTGACTGCCCAGTTTGTGGTCCACAGTAAACTATGCGCATGACCAGAGATTGCTGAAGAAGGAAATCTGACAGACCTGAAGCTGACTGTCCAATTTGTAGTCCACAATAAACTATGCGCATGACCAGAGATCGCTGAAGAAGAAGAAAAAGATTTCAAAACGAATGGCTGACGTCCTTGAAAAGGTCTTCCCATATGACTCCGTCCCTCCTGTAGAGCAGGCACGACCCCTGCGAGTATTGCACAAAGCACAAAGTACGGAGTGCGAGCATCTTTGAGATTAAAAATGCATTCAGAACGACATGGTTCGGATTCAAACCTAGGACCTTCAGAACTCAAGGCAATGGGTCGACAACTTCGCTACGGATACCCTCATCAAGACTGATTGATAGGACCATCATCATTGCACTTCGGTGAGTAACCATGTGTCCTCCGATCTCTTTCTTACACAGGAAGATCTCAGCTCCTGTGCGCGAACTACGTAGCACCGGCGAGGGCCCTCGATGTAATTTTAAAGATGGTACAGATGTTTTTTTCAGGAATTTTACTTTTAATCTTTTTCTAATGAATTTTGCATGGGCAGCGGTTTTCCAGCCTGTTCTTCTCGATTTTGAACTGTCAATGGTTCTTTTAGTGCTCAGACTGAACAAAGTGCTCATATCGTCCGTCTCCGATAAACTTAAGAACTCGATCTCACCTACACTGAGATAGGACTAGCAACTCGATCTCACGTACACTGAGATAGGACTAGCAACTCGATCTCACCTACACTGAGATAGGACTAGCAACTCGATCTCACGTACACTGAGATAGGACTAGCAACTCGATCTCACCTACACTGAGATAGGACTAGCAACTCGATCTCACGTACACTGAGATAGGACTAGCAACTCGATCTCACCTACACTGAGATCAGAGATCTCTGGAAAATATCCTGATGGTTCCACAAGGGAGCGAACTTAATACCTTTTGCACGAGAGATGAGCACCTAACCTGTACGCTACAGAAACCCTTCAAGAAGATGAGGTCAGCAGATAACCTCTAGCTACAGAAACCCTTCAAGAAGATGAGGTCAGCAGATAACCTCTAGCTACAGAAACCCTTGAAGAAGATGAGGTCAACAGATAACCTCTAGTTACAGAAACCCTTGAAGAAGATGAGGTCAGCAGATAACCTCTAGTTACAGAAACCCTTGAAGAAGATGAGGTCAACAGATAACCTCTAGTTACAGAAACCCTTGAAGAAGATGATGGAAAGAAAGAATAGAAGAAAAATATGAGATAGCGTAACATTATACAAATATGTAAGGGGGCGTGGTGCTACGTTCGTGGAAGAAGGTTGAAAGTTATTCAGAAATTGCATGAATTACGGAGTGGGATATTGTGATATTATTAGAGAAATTGCATGAATTACGGAGTGGGATATTGTGATATTATTCAGAAATTGTATGCATTACGGTGGGATATTGTGATATTATTCAGAAATTGTATGCATTACGGAGTGGGATATTGTGATATTATTCAGAAATTGCATGAATTACGGAGTGGGATATTGTGATATTATTCAGAAATTGTATGCATTACGGAGTGGGATATTATGATATTATTCAGAAATTGCATGAATTACGGGTGGATATTGTGATATTATTCAGAAATTGCATGCATTACGGAATGGGATATTGTGATATTATTAGAGAAATTGTATGAATTACGGAGT